>CM062816.1:832909460-833174310 GCA_031772625.1 Pinus tabuliformis
TCGAAGTATATATTTTTATGTTACAATATTAAATTCAGGGTTGGGATTGTTATAATTTTGTAGGCACTGATGACCTAGATTATGCATTATGGGGAAATGATTTAGCTTCTGACTTCGATATATACTTTGCTCAAGTGTGTAGCATGATATTACTCCTTGTTTGACAAAGAAGAAACCTTGTTATTATCTACAACACAATTATCATTTCGCTGGGCTTCTTAATGGCCACCTGAAGAGCCTTATAATAACCAATGATTACCTGTCACATGGTTTATGTTTGAATTTGCCACCAATGAAATTCAGATACAATTTACCAGTCGATAAAATTTGGAAAAAAAATTGCCTTCAAGTTCGTTAATATATTTATTTCAAATTTTAAAAAGTAGAAAAATAATAACATTAAAATTACTAAAAGTGGTTGCGATCTTTGTCTAACACATGATATCTAAAAAATTGATAAAATATGAGCAGATAAGTGTTATGAACCATGATACTAGCCATAAAGTTTAAACAAATTGATCATGAACAAGTATGAGGCATGATAAAATCTAAACAAGAATGAGTGGGCTTTGGCAATTAGCAAACTTGAACGAATTTTGACACATCTTATATAAAATTCACCAAATTTTGAAATTCAGCTCTGAAATACAGAGAATCATGTGGCTTAGCTGATTATGATGCAATTACACTTACATATTCCAATCATGGGATGGTGCAGCTACTAATTGTTATATCTATAGCCTTTTTATTTTATTTCTACTCAATACTGGGATGGTCAGTTTCCACCCCGTATAGTAATAGCTATAGCTGACCAGAAATTTGGGGAGCATTTTAATGCATCTCTTTTCTATGTGAATTTAGGTTTTGTTCTGCATTTCTGTTGTTGATTCTCTCAGATTCCTGTTGATCACGAGAAACATTTGTGCCCTTTACCTTCTCTACATTTAATCTTTGATAATATGCAATGTTGTTGCTTAAGATGTACACCTAAGTGTGGGAAAAGTTTTCAACCCCACAAGGTATAGTATTTAAGGCACAACACTCAGAGAAGGGGCTGCCACCTATTCCCAACTCTCTTCGTTTAAGCTCTCTCCTAGGCAAGCTATGGGGGGCAGTCCCTAAAGATGATTAGAAAAGAATAACCTGTTGAAAACAAGTTCTAGGAGACAATGGCAATGCAATTACTACTCAATATAATTTGAATTAATGAGTAATTAGCAAATATGATTATTAATGAGAAATGTAGCTATTAAAGATATAGATTTGATTAAATATGACATCCAACAAGATGAAATGTGATAGACCAGTGCCTTATAAACAATGCTCAGATATGATACTTGCAAATGAAAGTAATATTCCAAGTTACAAAGATAGCAATGCTGCAAAAAAAGCGTTAGTACAAGAGGTCAAGCAATTAGAAATGTGAGCAATAAAGCTTGAGATAATACTTGCAAGAAAAGAAAGCTTGTACATCAAGTAAGGATGCTTTAATTATGATATGATTTTCAAAGGCAACAAGTACAAGAATAAAAAGCTTGCAAGTAAATAATTAACCCATAATTCTAATTACAATAACCAATTGAAATGCAAAAAATGACCATGTTAGATGAATGAAAGCAAGACTAAACTATGTGTGATGTAAGAGTCTTGGTTGATTTTAAGTTACATGCCTAGAACATGGGTGAATGCCTTCTCCTCAATTGTCAAAACTTTTCTTATAACAAGGTTGTTGGAAGAAGTGCCGGGGAAGGAGGCTATAGCCTCATTAATGATACCTACCCAGGGTTTCTAGCAACCCAAATGCCTCATGTTCCTATAAGGGACTGAGCCACAATAGAACTGCAAGGCCACTTGTTTTAATCGTTGTTTAAGTGTCAAGCTTCTTGAATTGAGTGGGGAGAAGGTTGTCCTCAAATTTCCATCAACCAAACTTATGCTTGGAGGTAAATTTTAAGGATGCAAGATAAGATCTAATATGCAATGAGATGCAAATGCGAATGCTTCAATGAGATACAATTATAACTAGATGCTCCAAAGAGAGAGATACCAATTTACTTATAATCAAGATTATGATAAACACTTAGAGCAAAAAACCACAATGAGATCAATTTATAACAATGATTCAATGAAGCATGTAAAGATTACTTAATGAAATGAAGCCAATTAGAGAAATAACACAAGTGCTTTAATAGAAATTACTCATAAAGTGAAATGAGTTATTGGTTAAGATTTAGGATGTCACTTCATTTATAATGTGTTTTTAAGAGTGTTTAGGAGAAAATAGAGCGATTATGAATTATAGAGGACAATTAGTTATTTCAGTGATGGCAGATGAGATTGCTAAAGAGGTTGTGATATTCCCTCTTAACATTTTGCTAAGTGAAATATCAATTTTGACCATTTTTGCTATAATGAACAGTTGCACTTAGGAAATGTGGATTTAGAGGTCCCACACATGATTTTTGGCTTAGAGCACACCCAAACATTAGAGCTGGAGGAAATATTGCAGCCTTAGTGGAGCATGGGGGCCACGTCATGGGAATTACAACCCACATGAGGAATACGCTCTCATTGGATCGGATTTGGTGTGGGGAATTTGAGTTGGGCCCACATGGGCATTTTGGAGGCTTCTTGCCAAAAAGTGGAAGAGACACTCAATTCGTCATTGATTCATCATTTGCAAAACTGTCTTTTGACAATAGCATGCTTGAGTTGAAGCCAAGTCTACAAGTGCTGTTTAGCACACGAGTGTCTCCGAGCAGAGATCTCAACCCTTGTTTCAGTGGACTTCGAGTGCTAGCCTAAGGAGGGAGTTCTACCCTTATTAGTTTGTACCAGCAGCAGGGAGTCCGATTTCAGTGAGAGGTTTAGCTACAACAGCATAGCAATTGCGCAATTCATGGTGGAGGCACTTTGAGAGGTTGAGGAGTGTGGTGTGGTTGAGGCTGAAAGTTGGGGAGAAGGCCGAGGAAGTATTTTGGTGAGGATTGCAGCTATTTTGGAGGCCATTTGCAGCAGGATTTACAGGTGGGTCGAATCACCCAACAATTGAGCCATTGAGGGAAAATACTGCCGAATTTCCAAAGTCAATCATTGCGAAATCCTTCGTGGGTTATTCTAGGTATTTGGTGGAGATGTCGGGATTAATTTCCCAGAATTTTCTGAGCACTAGAGAGGGCCCTAACAACAATTCTATTCAACCAACAACGTATTTCTCGGCATCTTCAGCGCAAAACTAGAGCAGCACAACAACATATTGGAGAGGGGTGACTTATCTTTCATTTGGGGCTTCAGCAAGCCCAGGTGCACTCTTTCCAGCACCTTATTTTACACCCTTGTTTATCAATAAAATGGCTCAACAACGCAGCTTTTGGTGCAATTTCTTGGTCTAATTGTGTGCTTACTGTTTTATGGCTTTTATGTCTATGTTTGCTTTGCATATCTACTGTAAATTTTCCCTAGGATTATTACAGTGGTATCAGAGCTCATAGACTTGGCACAACTTGGGGGAGCAACACAATCTATGACATTGGAGGATAGGCAAAATGTGACATACCAAAGGCAAAGGTATAGGAGCAGAGAAAGGCAGTTGCAGATTACCCCGATCCTGTGACAATCGAACCAGAGGTTGTAGAAACAAACATGGGGGACAATGAGGGAGACAAAAGGAGCAAGGATGAGGAGTTTGCTCATCTTTTGTTGAAGGCAGTGCAGGACTTGTCCAAGAACATTGAAGAAATGGGCCAGAGGAATAACAATGGCAACAAGGGTAAGGGAGTCCAAGGGGATTTCCAATTGGGGGAAGGATCTGGCACTTCACAGCACCACACATCACTTAATCCCAACATGCTGTTATTCCAAACACACCCCCTAGGTCTACTATTCCCACGTTCCTAACATCTAGAGCTGGTGGGCAACTAGAGCAAGAGGAAATGTCTTATGGCGACTATTTCTTGGAGTATCGGTCCTATGGACCTGACTTTGGGAAGGTCATCACTTTCAGGGATTTTTTCCAGTTGAAGGGCAACAATAGGCCCAAGGGATAGAGTGGAGGAGGCTACACACAGGGGACAGAGTTGCAACGCACTATGGGGAGGATGTTTCTCCCAACATTCAGTGGCTCTTCCAAGAGCTCAACCAAAGCGTGGGTTGAAAAACTGGATGTCTATTTCCAGCTAAATCAAATGATGGAGGGAGAGGTAATCAAGATTGCCACATTGCATCTAGAGGGGGAAGCTCATGACTGGTGGTTCCATGGGTTGACCACATTGGGACATGCAAGAGTGACCGCTTATGATGATTTCACCAAGAGGGTGTTGGAGCGGTTTGAGAGGAAAGATCCTGAGGAGTACTTTGGGGAGCTGACAAGGCTTAAGCAGACCAAGAGTGTTGAGCCCGGATGGTGCTGGATTTGTTGGAGACTAGGAGGATCTACATGTTTGTGGAGGGGCTAGTAGAGCCATTACAAGGGTTAGTGAGGTCCAATAGGCCCACTACGTTATAGGACGCAGTAGGGAGAGCCCGAGACCTACAGGATGCCCTACCTAGGGCTCGAGCACCACTACCCCCCAAACAGGGTTTCCAGTAGAGGGGAAGAGACACCAAGGCTCCACCACCGAGGGCCAATTAGGGGCGTGGACAACTGAATAAGGAGACTCAGAGAGACTTCTGGAGGAGGAAATTATGTTTCACCTTTCAGGAGCCATGGGCACCAGGGTACAAATGTGCAGTAGGAAATGCCCATTATATCGAGGTCTTCTCTGACAATGATGTAGAGGATGAGACATATTTTGAGATGGGTGGAGATGACAACACAATACCTTAGGAGGGAGGGCCACCACCACCACCACCGTCGACAGGGGGAGTTTCCTTTGCACCTTCAAGAGGGGTCCTTGCATCACTGCGCGGGGTACCCAAGTTTTTGACCCTGAGGATCAGTGACACTGTGTTAAAATTGGCAACTAGGGCCAAACTCCATGTGGGTCATATTATTTATGGCAGCTGATATTTTTCTTGGATCCCTCTCATCGAGAGTTGTAGGATTGATCTAAAGATCATCCGATTCCGATAAGTATTCATGGAGTTATGAATTTATGTGTTATAAGACAATTCGTTAAGGTCTGCCAGCAACCAAATAAACCCCACATGTGCTCAACGTTTTAGTATAAAAGGAGATGACTTGAGAGTCATTTTACACACACACTTCTATCTTGATTTCTCTCCACTTGTCTTGGGTTTTAGTGGAAGAGAAATCTAGGAGTGGAAGCCCTAGACGTTGGAGGAAAAGAGGCTGCCCTAGACGCAGATGGAAGGCAACCCTAGACGCAAACTAAAGGCTGCCCTAACGCAGACCTAAAGGCAGCCCTAAACGATGGTCTAATCCAACCCTAAATGATGGTCTAATCCAGCCCTAAACGTTGGTCTAATTCAGCCCCAACCGCAGTCAAACAAGAGAGTCTTAGCCGCAACATGAAGGGTCAAAAGGGACAGCATGTAGGCTGCCCTAGACAACGTGAAGGGCTGTGTGGACAACAGAGTCTTAGCCGCCATATAAAGGATCAAAGGAACAGTGAAGAGGCTGCCTTAGACAGTGTGGAGCTGTAGGGATAGCGTGGCCCTAACTGTAGTTAAACAAGCCAAAAGGAATAACATAGGTGTGGAGGGTTATTCCCTTGGAGAACCACAGTCTTTAGAAGGCTATCTTGTTGAATTGTATGGTGAATAATGGTTGTAGGGTGATGCCCTAACCTATGATGCAGTACAGTAGTGCAGCATGGTGAAACAACAGATGGTAAGCATGGCAAGCATGGAGCTGCAAGGGACAACTATATAATAAATGGGACAACAAAAGAATGCTAAGGCAAGACAGCAGTTGTGACATGGCAACAAAGGTACATGGTGCTACAAACTCATTAGATAGCAACAAGCATGGATAACAGATGTATGGGACAACAACAAGGTAACAGATGTATGGGACAACAACAAGGTATGTTAAGATGCATGGGACAACAAGCATAGTGCTGCTAAGATGTATGGGACAACAACAAGGTATGTTAAGATGCATGGGACAACAAGCATAATGCTGCTAAGATGTATGGGACAACAACAAGGTATGTTAAGATGCATGGAACAACAAGCATAATGTTGCTAAGACACATGGACAGCAGCAAGGTATGCTTGGACATATGGGTCAACTGCTAGGTATGGCAAGGTTAAGTGGGACAACAACTGTCACATGGCAGAAGGCACATGGTACAACAATAAGCATGGTACAATAGCTAGCATGGACTGATGTGATTGCAAATCTGGGAAAGATATTGAGCTAATTGTGAAAATTGAAATAAATTGCTCTAAGCATAGAACATACCTAAAATTAACACACTGTTAAGGGGCAACATGTATCAGTTCTAGTGGACAGTGGGGCTACCCACAATTTCAATGATGCCCAGTTGGTTTAGAGGAGGGGCATCACAACTTAGGAGTTTGAGGGATTATCAGTTTTTGTGCCTGGGGAAAGGACCATGCAGTGCACATGCTACGTGCCAGCCTTGACAGTGACCATGGGGAACTACTCCATGAAAAATCACTTCTTTTTGGTGGACGTACTGGACACCAATGTGGTGTTGGGGGTCTAGTGGCTCTATTCACTTGGCAGAGTCACGACCGATTGGAGGAAGTTGGAGATGGAGTTTGTAGGGCCGGATGGCAAGCTAATGTTGCTACAGGGAATGCACTCCTACCCACCACAGACTGTTTCGGCCCACAAGATGGAGGCTGATTTGAGACATGGGGACATTGAGTGGGTTGTGGAGTTGAGGATCTCAGAGGCTGGGGGCAAGCCCAAGCCACCACATCCGGAGATACAGGCCATTCTGGACAGGTACCCAATAGTGTTTGGAGACATACCATCGAGTCAATCACTTGACCGGGGGTTTGAGCATACTGTTGAACTGGAGCTCGGAGTACAAGCCGTGATCACCACTACTTACCGACATCCCAAGGCATATTGGGATGAGACAGAGAGTGCTATCCACGAGCTGTTGGCACTTGGTCACAATAGGCCCAACTCTAGCCCTTTTGCTTCATCGGTTCTTCTGGTGAAGAAGAAGGATGGGTCCTTGCGCATGTGCATAGATTACCGGGCGGCGGGCCTTCAACAAAAAGGCACTGAAGAACCGCTACCCCATCCCACTTATAGATGAGCTGATGGATGAGTTGAGGGGAGCTAAGTTCTTTTTGAAGATTGATTTGCGGTTGGGGTACCATCAGATCTGGGTGAGGGACCAGGATGTCCCAAAGGCGACGTTCCGGTGCCATTATGGGCACTTCGAGTTCTTGGTTATGCCCTTCAGGTTGACCAACGCGCCAACTACTTTCTAGTCATGCATGAACCACGTATTTCGTGGGCAGTTGAGGAAGTTCGTGCTAGTGTTCTTCGATGACATACTGATCTATAGCCGGACTTGGGAGGAGCACTTGTAGCACATTGAGACAGTGTTGCGTATTTTGGAGGAGCAACAATTTTATGCTAAACTGTCCAAGTGCGAGTTTGGGTTGACTGAGATGCTCTATCTAGGGCATATCATTAGGGTGGACAGTGTGAGAGTCCATGAGGAGAAGATCCGAGCTATCCGGGATTGGCTAGAGCCCTAGAATGTGACAGAGCTGAGGGGATTCGTGGGCATCTACACTTATTACAGGAAGTTCGTGAAGGGCTTCTCTCAGCTAGCAGCACCCCTCACTGACTTGACGAAGAAAGGGGCATTTGAGTGGACCACTACAGCATAGGAGGCTTTTGAGTGCCTCAAATAGGTCATGAGTAGCTGTCCGGTATTGGCACTCCCCGACTTCACCCAACCCTTTGTGCTGGAGTGCGATGCATCCGGAGTGGGTGTGCCGGCCATGTTGATCCTGGGAGGGCACCCCATAGCTTTTGAGAGTCGAAAGCTACTGGTAACTGACCCATGAGCTACTGTACTCAATATATGTCAAGGAGAAGCTGGCCATCATGGATGTGCTATCTAAGTTCAAACAATTTTTGGTGGGGATTAGGTTCAAAGTCAAGACAGACCACAACAGCCTCAGGTTTTTCTTGGAGCAGAAACAGTGGTAGGAGAGGCAAAAATGGTGGGGGAGCAAGCTCCAAGCATATGACCTTGACATTGAGTATGTCAAGGAGAAACACAACGTGGTGGCTGATGTGTTGTCCAGGAGGCCAATCGCTCTCTCTCTGATGAGTATTGCCCCAGATTGGAGGGTGAAGCTACTAGTGGAATACTCCAAGGATCAGTTCGCGTGTGAGGTCCTTGATGGGATGGTGGCAAATGATTGATATAGGGTGATGAACGAGGTGATCTACTTCCAAGACTGGATTTATTTGGTACCTAGCTCCCAACTAAGGGAGAAGATTTTACAGGCCCCCCATGACTCACCACTAGCAGGGCACCAAGGTTTCACAAAGACATATACAAGGCCATTAGAGAGTGTTTTGCATGGAGGGGCCTCAAGGATGATGTTCTGAGGCATACCAGGGAGTGTGACCACATGCCAGCGGAACAAGGGTGAGTAGTCACACCCTACAGGCCTATTGCAGCGACTTCCAATCCTTGAGGAGGTCAACCGCTCTCTCTCTGATGAGTATTGCCCCAGATTGAAGGGTGAAGCTACTAGTGGAATACTCCAAGGGTCGGTTCGCGTGTGAGGTCCTTGATGGGATGGTGGCAAATGACGATATAGGGTGATGAATGAGGTGATCTACTTCCAAGACTGGATTTATTTGGTACCTAGCTCCCAACTGAGGGAGAAGATTTTATAGGCCCCCCATGACTCACCACTAGCAGGGCAAGGGTTCAAAAAGACATATACAAGGCCATTAGAGAGTGTTTTGCATGGAGGGGCCTCAAGGATGATGTTCTGAGGCATACCAGGGAGTGTGACACATGCCAGCGGAACAAGGGTGAGTAGTCAGGTGATCTACTTCCAAGACTGGATTTATTTGGTACCTAGCTCCCAACTGAGGGAGAAGATTTTATAGGCCCCCCATGACTCACCACTAGCAGGGCAAGGGTTCAAAAAGACATATACAAGGCCATTAGAGAGTGTTTTGCATGGAGGGGCCTCAAGGATGATGTTCTGAGGCATACCAGGGAGTGTGACACATGCCAGCGGAACAAGGGTGAGTAGTCACACCCTACAGGCCTATTGCAGCCACTTCCAATCCCCGAGGGGAAATGGGAGAAGCATATTGATGGACTTCATTATTGGGCTGCCCATAGTATAGGGTAAGGATTGCATTTACATGGTATTGGATCGCTTGGCGAAGTTTGCCCATTTCTTTGCCATCTCAGTCCTATACTCGGCCTCACAGGTGGCCGAATTATTCTTTAGGGAGGTGTTTCGGCTACATGGTCTCCCAAAGACCATTGTTAGTGACTGGGATAGCCGGTTCATGGGTGGATTCTGGCAGGAGCTATTTTAGTTGGTAGGCACTAAGCTCACTCCGAGTACTAGTTATCACCCTCAGACGGATGGGCAGACGAAAATAGGTAATAAGTGCCTGGAGGGCTACCTGTGTAACTATGTGACAGGTCAACAATGAGCATGGATACAGTGGTTGCACTTAGGTGAATATTGCTACAACACCACATACCATATGTCCATAGGTATGTCTCCATTCCAAGCTTTGTATGGTTACGATGCATTGCCTTTTGCTACTGTTATGTTTGGAGACAACAAGGCCCCAAGAGCCAAGGATTGGATACATGAGAGCCAAGACATTTTGCGGGCTCTCAAAGACAACATGTGGATGTCTCAAAACCAACAAAAGCTTTATGTGGACAAGGGCAGAGTTGGGAGGTAGTTCATAGTAGGTGACTTGGTCTTCTTGAGGCTTCAACCGTACTGACAGTCATTGCTCAAGTAGTAGGGAGACGAAAAGCTCAAACCCTGCTTCTATGGACCATATCGTGTCACTTGGAAGGTTTGGGAGGTAGCATATGAGTTGGAGCTACGACCGGGGAATCGGGTGCACACCATCTTCCCATGTGTCTTGCCTGGAAAAGGCGTTGCAGCAATAGGTGACATCGGCTACAGAACTACCCCCTATGGATGATGAAGGGCATTTAGTGCTGGAGCCAGAGGCCATTTTGGATACCCGGGAGTGGCACTTGAGAAACCGGGTCATCAAGGGGTTTTTGATCAGATGGAGGAATCTGCCAGATGAGGATGCCACTTGGGAGGGGGAGTAGATACTTCAGCATCCTTCGTTGTAGTTGCTCGAGGACAAGCAACGTTTTGGCAGGGAGAACTGTGATATTCCCATTTAGCATTTTGCTAAGTGAAATATCAATTTTGACCATTTTTGCTATAATGCATGGTTGCACTTAGGAAATGTGGGTTTAGAGGTCCCACACATGATTTTTGGCTTAGATCACACCCAAACATTAGTGCTAGAGGAAATATTGTGGCCTTAGTGGAGCGTGGGGGCCACCTCATGGGAATTACGACCCACATGAGGAATACACTCTCATTGGAGCGGATTTGGTGTGGGGAATTCGAGTTGGGCCCACATGGGTATTTTGGAGGCTCCTTGACAAAAAGAGGAAGAGACACTCAATTCGTCATTTGCAAAACTGTCTTTTGGCAATAGCACACTTGAGCTGGAGCCAAGTTTGCAAGTGCTGTTTAGCACATGAGTGTCTCTGAGCGGAGATCTCAACCGTTCCTTCGTTGAACTTTGAGTGCCAACCAAAGGAGGGAGTTCTACCCTTATCAGTTTGTACCAACAATAGGGAGTCTGATTTCAGTGAGAGGTTCAACTACACCAACGTAGTGATTGCGTAATTCATGTTGGAGGCACTTTGGATGGTTGAGGAGTGAGGTGTGGTTGAGGTTGAAGCTTGGGGAGAAGGCCGGGGAAGTATTTTGGTGAGGATTACAACTATTTTGGAGGCCATTTGCAACATGATTTACAGGTCGGTCGAATCACCTAGCAGCTGAGCCATTGAGGGAAAATAGGGCTGAATTTTTGAAGTCAATCATTGGCGAAATCGTTCATGGGTTATTCTCGGTATTTGGTGCAGAGGTCGGGATGAATTTCCTAAAACTTTTAGAGCGCCGGAGAGGGCCCTAACAACAGTTCTATTTAGCGAACAACGTATTTCTGGGCATCTTCAGCACAAAGCTAGAGCAACACGGATTGGAGAGGGGTGACTTATCTTTCATTTGGGGCTTTGCTAGCTTGCTTTGAGCAAGCCCAGGTGCACTCTTTCCAAAACCATATTGTACACCCTTGTTTGTCAATAAAATGGTTCAACAACGCAACTTTTGGTGCAATTTCTTGGTCTAATTGTGTGCTTACTATTTTATGGCTTTTTGTCTATGTTTGCTTTGCATATCTACTGTAAATTTTCCCTAGGAATATTTCAAAGATCTAATTGTTAGAGATATAATACTTCGATTTAAGACACAAGTGAGATAAAAACAAGAATCTCTCAAATGTAAATTAGACCAAATATCCAACAAAATTACAAATGCAATTAGATCAAGCAACTAATATTAAAATCTAGATCTAACAATGACCAAATGAAGCAATTCAGGAGATTAGATCCAAGATGCAATGGAAGTGAAACTAAAGCTAATCCAACGAAAGCAAGAAAACAATTTAGAAGTTGAGATCTAGAGACAATGAAATGAAAATCTGTCTAAGATTTTAGTCACCACCACAGGAGGTGGGATACCATGGGAGTAAATCCTAAGCTCCCTTTAGGAAAAATTATTTTAATAAAATTACAAAGAAAACCCTTTAGACGAAGAACGGGTTTAATGTCTCAAAGGAGGGTTTACAAAATAACAACTTCAATAGCAAATACCCTCTCTTTGAGATGTCAATACGGAAAAGAGGGATTTTAAAATAATATATAGCAAAAATTTATGATGAAATTTCCTCAACCAATGAATTAACCCCCTTTCCAAAGATGAGGGAAAAACTTTATAATAATTTTACAAACTTTATAATAATGGAAATTTTCCCAAAAAAAGGCGAATCGACTTTCTCCAAAAAAGAAATATGTTCCAAATAAATTGATATCTAGGTCCAAGGAGGAATATATGCATGGGACGAAAAAATGAACTTTGTGGCAGGTGGATAGAAGCTTCTTTCCAAAATTGAACCTTGATAATTCTTCAAAAATTTATTTTGCTCAAACCTTCAACAATTTCTCTCTCAAAATTGACTCCAAATAACCCTTTGAAAATTCGCTCAAGTTGCCAGACGTTCAAGTTCTGGAAGGAAATTTGTGTAAGGAAAGAGGAATAAGTCCATGCCCAAGGCAGAGAGATTTCAAACTAAAAATGAAAACGTGCTCCCTTCGGAAATTGAGTTATCTTGTAACATGTCCAGGGCTTCCATTACTTTGCACCAGAGGTATGAGAGACTTTATGGGCTCTCGGCTAGGCACAAAATAGGCATAGAAATTAATTTAAATTTTTTAAAAAATTTCCTTGAATTTCCAAGCTTCAACCCTTAAATTTTTTCGTTTATTTTGCAAGATTTCCAAGCCAAAAAAGGGCTTTCGCAGCAGAGAAATTTGATGGCCCTTTTGAGCTCTCGATCAAAGGAATAAAGGCTCCAAATGCTTGCGGCCTTCACAAATCACAAATAATTTTCCAAGCCTTTAAGAAATTGATCCCCTACCAAAGAATTCTGGATTTCTAAGGAAAAATTTACACTAGGAGAAGCAAATCAACCCTCTTGGGCTTGCAACTCAGTGATTGATGTCAAAAAGTCCTCATGGTTTGTCCAAAAAAATGTCAATTTCATTTTGTGAACCGCAAAAATTTAAATCTTAAACCCTTTCTCTTCAATGCTTGCGATTTCACCAAATTTTTGCTTTTTTTAGATATGTAGAAAAATTGCTAAGATCCCAATTGAAAACTTTCCAAATAAATTTTGAGAAAAAATGCCTAAAACAATTCTATAAAATTTTATGAATGAAAACCCTTAATAAATTCAAATTAGAAGCAAGGAAGGGCCTTATTTTTCTGACGACCTGAAGAAAAAGGCTTAAATTTGGCAAACAACCTCCAAAAAATTCAATGTATTAAAAATCCTAGCTGTCTAGATCAAGGAGAGGGTTTAGCCTTAAAAAAATCGATTTTTTTTTTCAAACCCTTACACTTGCAAAACAAAATTGTTAAGAAATCCCAAATTCAAACCCTCGTCTTCGAATCTGCAAAGAAAGAATGAAAAATTAAAAAAATATATACAATATCTACAAAATAAACAAAGGGTTAGAAAATATATACAAATTTTATTTACAAATTTATAGATCTATAGGCAAAAAAATAGGCCTCAGAAATTAATTTAAGTTTTATAAAAATATTCCTTGAATTTCCAAGCTTCAAACCCTTAAAATATCTCATTTATTTTGCAAGATGTCCAATACAAAAAAAGGGGTTTTGCAACCGAGAAATTCAATGGCCCTTTTGAGCTCCAGGTCAAAGGAATAAAGGCTCCAAATGCTTGTGACCTTCACAAGTCACAAATAATTTTCCAAGACTTCAAGAAAGTGATCCCCTACCAAAGAATTTCAGATTTCTAAGGAAAATTTTACACCAGGGGAAGCAGATCAACCCTCTAGGGCTTGCGGCTTAGTGACTGATGTCATAAAATCCTTGCGGTCTATCAAAAAAAATGTCTTTAAATCTTAAAACCCTTTCTCTTCAATGCTTTCAATTTCACCAAATTTTTTCTTTTTCTAGACCTGTAGAAAAATCTCTAATATCCCAAGTGAAAACTTTTCAAATAAATTTTGAGAAAAAATGTTTAAAAAAAATCTATAAAATTTTACGAATGAGAACCCTTGAGGAAATTCGAATTAGAAGCATGGAAGGGCCTTATTTTGCTTGCAACCTGAAGAAAGAGGCTTGAATTTGGCAAACGACCTAAAAAAATTCAATGTATTCAAAAACCCTAGCTCTCCAGATGAAGGAGAGTGTTTAGCCTTAAAATTTTTTTGATTTTCTTTTCAAACCCATCCTCCTGCAAAAGAATATTGTTAAGAAATCCCAAATTCAAACCCTCGTCTTCAGATCTGCAAGGAAAGAACGAAAAAATCCAAAAATATATTCAATATCTACAAAATAAACAAAAGGTTAGAAAATATATACAAATTTTGTTTACAAATTTGCAGATCTATAGGCCCAAAGAGTGTGAGTATAACTCCGCCCTTGGGTTTTAAAATAGAAGCTCTAAATAGCCTATTCTATTCAATAAAAGAACAATAGTTGAGAAAGTAGATTATATAAAAGATTTTTGCGAAGCAATGGCCAAAAAACCCTTGCAAAAATTCGCTAGATAAGTCTTTGATGGTAACCAAAGCAGGCTCTTAAGCTTCTATTGCTTGAGTAGTTGGTTAGTTCAACCAAGAATGTCCCCAAGTGCTCAAGATCTGAATCACAAGATGGTTTCTACACACTTTCGAAAAATGATTGTTAGATCTAAATGGGATTGGATAGTACAATGAGAGGGAAGTCTAGGGGTTCAACCGAAAACCCACTAGATCTGCCCAAATCTAAAGTATTTCTCCAAGTCCAAATACCAGTGCAAGATAACTATACACTAATAAATCCACAAAGGCAAATAGAAATAACAATTAATAACACTAGCAGAACATCTACACACTTAAGATGAAATTTTTTTGATCACAAGGAGTCGATAGCACAACGAAATAGAGGCCTAGGGGTTCAACCAAAAACCCATTAGAGTCTCTAATTCTATAGTGCTTCTCTAAACCCAACTACTAATGCAAGATACATGTACAAATAATAGATCCACAAATTGGCATGTGAAATAACAAAATATTATTACTAGTAGAGCATTAAGAACATATTTAGAAATTTATTTACCATAGAAATCTGATGAGGAACACCATCATGAATTGACCCCAAAGACTTCATTATATTATTATTCAAAAAATGGAGCTTCCTTAGCCGAGAGCTCAAATATAGTGATCAAGAGATCAAAGATGGTTTACAATGAGGAGCATGAGCTCAATTTACAGAAAAATGAGAGAGAAAGACCTCTTTCCAAGTGGGAAAAACGGCTAGTTTGACTTGATCCATGACTAGATGCTTCCAAATAATCCGAACCCTTGATTGCTTGCAAAGATCCAGAGGAGGAAATTTGTTGGCCTTGATAGATGAGCTGGATGGACCATACTTCAATCTCGAAGTGGTTTTGGACCACTGGAAGATCTTCAAAAATTTATTCCTCGAAATTTTCTCATTCAAAATAACCTCCTTAGACGAAAAATTTGATTTTTCCTAGGAAATTAATTCTTTTCGTGGACCAACGAATTTTTGTGGGATTTTTGTTTGTTTAAATCATGGAAATTCCTCAACCTTTTCCTTGATTACTTCCTTGAGAAAGCCCATAACCCTTTTTTAATTATTTTCACTTGGAGAGAATTTTATGTTTCTCTCATTTTTTTTTTTTCGAATTTCCGGCTAATTATTTGCCATTTTTTTTGCTAGAAAATGAAAATAATAAAAATTTGAGGCGATAGACATAACTTTCAACCCTCAAAGTGTGTCTAGATATAAATTTGAGGTGTTGAGGTCTAATTTTGATTACTCATACCCCTTAAAATCTATAGACATCACATTTTACAATTTTCATCAAAATAATTATTAAAATCCCGACCAATGGGAAATTTTAATAATTAAAATTAGACACTTTTACTCAACCAAATTCTGCGAGCCTTTACAAATGATCTAGTATGACATAATACATTGACCTTATACACTAGGACTTACTTAAGACTTCAGCTTCAAGCCCCACTCTAGCGTTGGGGTATGTTTGGGAGAAAAACTTAACCAATTATTTACTGTTGAGAAACACAAATAATTAGCTAAGGAAAAAAAAACTCCCTAGAGTGAAACTCTCTAGCAAAATTCTTCAGCTTACCTAAGTGTATTGATTATACTAGATCATTTTTAGAACGACCACATAGGGCTGCAGAACTTGGATTGCTTAATTATGAAAATCTTTTGAAATATGATGATGATCTTCCAAACTTTTCCCTGCTCTAACCATCAAAAAATGTACTCTACTATAGGGTAGTTGACACTTGAGTGGTCAACATGTAACAAAATAATTATTTTTAAAAGTGCTATTCATTTTATTAATTCTAATGAGATATGCCATTCAGGTACCGATTCTCTTTTTCTTTACCAACAAGGTAATGGTTTGAAAGCAATTCATGCTCATCATTATTACTAGTGTCTTTAGAATTGGCTTGGTGCCTATGTTTTTGATGAAGTGGGCTTTTTGAGGCCTAAAGGACATTTTTATAATGTTCTTTGACGTTTCTAAGATGGGGGAACATGGAAATGGGGAAACGTGCCCAGGGGATGTGTGGAGACATCCCCCAAATCATAGGAAATGTTGTCGGAGATTACATTTGAAATCCTAAAAAAGTTTAAATATTTGAGAAATGACGAAAAATGACAAACATGAACGATGAAAGCTTGAAATAAATGTTCACATTTGATTTAGGGTTTGGATCTTTTCAGGTTTTTCTTAAGAAAATCAATCTTTTTTAGGCTATTGGGAAAAAGTTATTTCAGAATGCTTGGGAGTCACCCTTTTTGGAAGTAGATGCCCAAGAACCCCCCTAACAAGGGAAATGTTCCCTGTTGCCTCAAAATCTAGCAGGCCTTGTGAGGGGCCTCACAAGGCATAGGCCAAACCTTGTCGCATCAAAAAGGGAGATTACCAGTGTCACCTTAACAATCTTGCTGCTCTTTGGTGGAGTTGCGCCATAAGGGAGGCTTCCCAGTGATCACCTAAAGGTTACTCTAGATTGAGGGTGGTTTTGGTTGTTGTTTCTCCTAGAGTAATGTAACCCCTTGAATCTACCTCCCTCTTCAACAACCATGATTGGCCCATCATGATCACTAATAGGTTCATGAGTGGTCTCTTCATGCTATTGTTGAGAGAAGAAGATTCTCCAAGCAAGTTATTAAATGGGGCATTGTCATTAATCATGTTAAGATGCTTCGGGCTTTCCTCTTTCATTATAGTATATGGGCACTCCTCTTGACCATGAAATCATTACATGTTTGACACCAAGAGGGCCCGTTTTGGCCAACCACATTAGTTGAGGCAAGAATATTGGGCACACTTGTTGTGTGACATTGCTTCCATTGTAAGGGTTCTTTTTGGAAGGCCTTTCCTTATTGAATTATGGTTTAGGAGGAAAATTGTGATGGGCTCCTCTTTATGTTTTCAAAATTGGGAGCCTGTTCATCATGGCCATTTTTCCTTGCATTAGTTTAGTAGTACGTTTGTTATATTTTTGGACAAATGCTTGTAAGGCAAGGTCAACTTGTGTACGAGGCTTAGCTTTAACTTCAACTTTAGCCCTTGGGTAAGCAAGCAAATCAATCTTGGACGAGCTCAAATTATGCTTTATCATGATAGCTAGGACCTTGGCTTCTTCCAAAGACTTGGGTCCCTTTTCCTCTAGAGCATAGGACAAGTGTCCAAGGAAAACTTTCATGTACCTTTCAAGGATCGTCTAATTAGTGGGCTTGTATAAGGGAGGGACTTCCTTGAGCAATTTATAAAATCTTTTTATGAACTCTTTAACAATCTCATTCACGGTTTTCTTGGCTCCTTGGAACTTATCTAAGAGTTGTATGCCTTCTTTAGTCATGAGCCATCTCTTGTTGAATGCTTGATGGAAAAGGTCATAGTTCTTAAGGCTTCCCTTAGGTAAATCTAGCTACCAATCCCTAGCACTCCCTTCTAAGGACAAGGAAAACAACATCATAACAACATCTTCCTTTTTGTTGAAATTTGGTAGCTCAGAAGGTATTTCCGAGTGGAAAAGCCTTTGGGAGCTTTGTGGGAAAGGCACCCAAAGTTTGGGGTTTTAACCCAAAGGAGTGAGCTTGGAACCCAATGAAAGTAATTTTATATTCTAAGTTAATGTTGAGTGGTGAAGTGGGGTCTCTTGAAGGACTAAGAGGATCCAAGGTTTGGGGTTTTAACACAAAGGAGTGGGCTTGGATCCCAAGGAAAGTAATTTTATATTCTAAGTTAATGTCGAGTGGTGAAGTGGGGCCCTTGAAGGACTAAGAGGGCTCCCAAGACACCCAAAGGAAAAGTATATATTGAAGACCAAAGGATAGGCTACGAAATCATCACAAGTGGAGAAGTTCATTCATCTTGTGGAGTGGAGGCTAAAGTGACCTAGCGGTAGACAACCTTAGAGGAGTTGCAACAAGCGAGAGAGAGGCTAAGTTTTCTGTTTTTTGGATAGCTAAAGGGAGTTGCTGCCAATTCAAGGAAGACTGGACCAAATTTTGTTTGAAGGCTACTGATCTAGGTGCTGCTTTAGAAAGGAGCCCGAGGACAGTGAGGAAGGATTTGAGGCCTGAAATAGTTGATCGTAGAAGGCTGCAAGCAGGCCATAGAGGGTCACAGGAGGCTAATAAAACTGACCAAGGTCCTCAAATAGCTGGCTAAGACCTAGAAGGAGATTGAGGGCTTAGGGATTGTGATAGGCCAGGCCAAGGGTTGCTGAGTGTGTTGGAGGTTGGGCAAAGGTGCGACAACTTGACCTCAACAAGAGAAAAAGAGGTCGAGTTGGGTTCTAGGGTGTTGTAGCAACTCGTTGAGGAAAGGAAGGGCAACCACAGCCATAAAGGAAAGGGCTATGGCCCTGTGGAGTGACTAAGCAGAGAGACTGAGGGCCTAAAGGAGCAGGCCAAGGTCTGGGAAAAGCTACAAGAAACTTGCCAGGTGGGTAGAGCACTTGACAGGGGGCTAAAGGAGCATGCCAGTGATGATAGAAGGACTTAGGAGGCTGATTGGAAAGGGCAACATGTTAGCTAGGTACGCTGATTAATATTTTGGTGATTTAAGGTGGGGTGGTTAAGCCCTAGTAGTGCTACAACTATGTGATTTGATAGTTGTAGATGTATTTATATTTGGGTAGATGAGAACCTAAAGGAATTGGCCTCAGCCCTAGGTTATTAGTCGAAGGACATACTTGTATTATAACATTGTACTAGGTTTTGTAAATGTTGGAATGAGCAACCATATATGAACGATAAGTGTTAGTTACTTTATTATTCTCAAAGATGTTACATATGAGTACATTGTGTGGTTGTTGGATTCATCTTCCAAGGTCTCTTGGACTTCCCTTGATGATTCACCTTCCACACCATAACCCTTAGCGAATTAGGTGTCCAACATCCTCCCCCCTTAATGCGAAGGGGTATATACGAGTCTAAGAAGAGAGCTGAAATACAAAAAATGCAAGATTGCATGGTAGCAATTGGCTAACTATGCTTTCTGAAATGATGGTATAAGGTGGGAGAACTCGAGGTCTCAACCTGTGGTGGTTTAAGGATGACCACCAACACTGGAACGCTTAATGCAGTTGCTGGAACAATTCCAAATCTGGCTAAAAGCTAAAGTCTTCTGCTAGAGAAAGTGCTCCCTAATGCTTTGAAAAGGGAGAGCATTAGGGTCTCAACCATTAATGCTTGATGCAGTTCCTAGAAAAATTACAAATTTGGTTAGACGCTGAAGTCTTCTACTAGAGGAAGTGTTCTAAAAAGGGAGACCATTGAGGTTTCAACCTGTGGTGGTTTAAGGATGACCACTAACTCTGGAATGCTTAGTGCAGTTCCTGGAATAGTTCTAAATCTGGCTAGAAGCTGAAGACTCATGCTAGTGGAAGTGCTCTTGATATCGGTTTGAAGATGACAGTCTTTCACTATGGCTGCAACTTTGATTTTGATTCAACCTTGAGGCTTTGGTTTGTATTGATGCTCAAGCTGTGGCTTAGGCTCTTTAAAATTGGTCGCCGATCATCAATTCCCCCCTATTAGATACAAAGTGAGAAGATGATATCACTGTTACTTAGGCTCATTTATACATTCTTGATTAATAGGGCTTCAAAACTAGAAGCCTTATTGTCAATCCCCTCTTATCCCATACAAAAGGAGAGATTGAATATGTTTATAAAATGTTCACATGGATGAAGATAAAAAAAAATGATCCTCCATGCACGAAACTCAAGAAGGGTCCTGGTTTCTACAGAAAATGCACCCATTTACAATGCAATTTCACTGGTAAACTTACAAAAAAACACCATTTGCAAGTTATCATTGTTTTTAATTTGAATGCCCAAGGAGTACAGTGCTTCTAAAATTGTAGGAAGAATGCTCAAAGCCAAAAAACAAAAACAACCTTCTAATAGGCACATACACTGATGCTGATGCTCAATTTGAACACAATAAACGAGAAACCTGGTATAGAACTTAAACGATCTCCGTGCTTTGAATGTTTTTACAAAATAGTCCATAGAACTTGAATATGGACGAGAATAACACTTGGCTGCAAAGGAGATGAAAACCATCTATTAAACTTCTAAGATAAAATAAGCCTACAAGCTCAAATACAGTGTCGAAAAGTCTGTTTAATAGCTCCCAACATGCAAAATAACTGATACTTGCGGTGATCTAAGAGCTTCCGTACTAGAATCAGGTTGAACAAAGTGGCCTAATCAATTTTAATGAATTCTTGATCCCAAGTCTTGACTTTGTACTTGGAAATGGCCAATTTCTCATCTGCGAGCTTCTGAGCCTCCACATGATGCTTGCAGTATTCGATGACGTTCAAGGATATCTTGCTAGAAAGGCGTGGCAGTGGAGTAGTACATGCGGTACCCATATCTTTGATCATGTTCTTGATGGTCTAAGATTCAAATGCCACAGCCTCTTGAGCACATTCAACAGGGGCTGCGAAAATTCTTCATGGTCATCGAATAATGCACTTATGCGAGAGAGAGGACAATGGGCAGGCACACACCATTCATGCGTGCAAAGAGGCCTTCTCACGCAAATGTGATACCTGTGCAGCGCCATGTCAAATTTTTATTCTTTGCTACATGATCTTGACTTGATGGCCTTTCTAGGAAATGCATCAAATTTTTCTTTTCTTTGTGTGCATATCCTTTGGAGTCAGTGCTTCACCTCAATGCTCGAAAATTAGAGACAATTTTGTTGTCAGAGGCGTTTTTGTACTCTACACAACACAGAAAAAATGTTAGGGATAGTGCGAATGTGTAAAAAGAAATCTAAATGGGCACATCTTTGATATCGCAGGTTTGAGAAACAAGCGTAGAGAAACGTTACTACTCAAGCATATGGTAGAAGGTCAGAGCTGTGCATACACAAAAGGGAAGAGAAATGCTACTACTCAAGCAAAGGTCAAGCATATGGTAGAAGGTCAGAATTGTGCATACATAAAGATAGCCAAAGATTTTAGGACTGCTCAGAGTGGTAGATCCGACCAATTTAGAGGGGCATATCTGATAGGTTTTTTAGAAAAACTTGCTTTGATACCACTGTTGGAATGAGCATTGATATGAATGATAAGTGTGAGTTACTTTATTATTCTCAAAGATGTTACATATAAGTACATTGTATGACCGTTGGATTCATCTTCCAAGGTATCTTGGACTCCCCTTCGTGATTCACCTTCCACACCATAACCCTTAGCAGATTAGGTGTCCAATAGTAGAGGGCCATGATCCCTGGTACAGGAGCCCTAATATTTTCTTATTGAAGGACTAGTAAAGAACAAGTTTTGGGCCATAAATATTGTGCACTATTATTGATCCCACTGTTTTTATATTCTGATGTGAAAAGTACTTTAAAGTTGGGGATTCTTAATGTGTTGCATAGACTAGACTCGGGGTGCATGGAAATTCCAATACTCTTCTATCAACCTTCCACTGATAGCCCAATAGAATCTATGCATGTGTTTTTAGGTCAGGAGTAAATTAGTACCATTTAATTTAGGCCACCATTCTTTAGATTGATTAGGCAATTTGTGAGGAGCATTAGGGAAGCCACTCACATCCAATGGTTTAAATGCAACACTAAGCCATGGTTTAGCCATGGTGATAGGGGTGGATGAAGTGTCAAAGAGGCTTCTTACCACAAGAGTCTTAGGGACTATGGGACAAGTGGAAGTGTAAGTGGTCATCTTGTGGGTAGTTCTTTTCTTTCTTGGAGCTATGGTATCATCAGACAAACTACTAGAGGAAATATATGGATCAGGTTTTGGAGTCTCCAGGAGAGAATCTATGTTGTCGTTTATAAGCTATTCTCTCCAAATTTTAATAAAGCTTAGACTTCGGATTTCAAGGAGGTTGAATTAACTCCTTCTTGGCAACAATGCCAAGAATGTTGCCTCAAGAGTCAAAATCTAGCAGGCCTGGCAAGGAAAAGGCTAGACCTTGTCACAACAATGAGGGAGATTACTGTTGTCACCTTAGCAATCCTCCTCTTGCTCTTCAGTGGAGTTGCACAACAAGGGAGGCTTCCTAGTGATCACCTAAAGGTTATTCTAGATTATATGGCTCAAGGTGATGTAGATATAGGCTAGGTGAAGACATTCTTTAATGGACAAAGGCACAATTCTTCTTGTAAAGGAGTAGCGTATCATACAACAAGCCTAAAGATGACGTGTATGGTGTAGCGTTTCTAGATGCGTGGCAAGAAAGGGGTTCACAGGCATACATGCAATAGAGAAAGAGTTCACTCCAGATAAAATCAACAAAGGAATAAGGAAAAACCTCAAATTAAGCCTTAAGTTGAAGCCTTGGCTCGAATTTGGTAGTTTTTCATAAACCTAGCAAAACGATTTAATGTGGCAATAAATTTTATACTGAGATTTTTTTTATTTCGTTTTTGTTTTTGTTTAATTTCATATCTAGAGGAATCGACAACTAGGTTGGTTTCATATTTGCGTGACATGGGGTTGATTTTGACCGCTACCACTATAACCTATAGGTGCCTACATATGCCCCTTTCACATGCACAAGTGAATCAGGGGGATTTGAACCTCATTTTCACAACCTTTACCAATTGAGCCGCCCCCCAGGGGCTACTTATATTTTAATTTTAGCAGAAAACTCAAATATGAATTCATGCACAAAAAGTACTGTTGAGCTTCTAATAGATCTACATGATGGAAATAGAAATCAAGAACATTAAATTTTGACACAACTGTTTACCCTAGGAACCAAACTTGGGAAAACTAACATTCATGTTTTGTTTTTATTTAAGCTTGTAGAGGAAAATCAAAAGTTATTACAGATACAAAACTTGTCTTAGTGCCTTGGAAATTGAGCCAAACGGATTTGCTTAGATTTGAGTTCCAAACAGAAATATGTTGCCTTGATTTGGTTGTTGACATTCCCTAGATTTGCATGCCAAATTGATGCCTTGGATCTGCTTAGCTCTGTGTTCCAAGTAGAAATATGTTGCCTCGATTTGCGTGACGACATTGCTTAGATATGCATGCCAAATTGTTGCCTCGATTTGCATGCCGACAATTGTAGTATAGGGCAATTTTCCGACCTTAGAGTTTCTTAAGAACTAGGGCTTTCAAAAGCATTCCAATTAACTATAATTTAAATTCTAATACATAGTGCAATAGTTTAATGCAATAATTAAACTTCAGTAAATAGTGCGTCCTTCTCAATAGTAAATTATACA
Source organism: Pinus tabuliformis (assembly GCA_031772625.1). Taxonomy (NCBI): domain Eukaryota; kingdom Viridiplantae; phylum Streptophyta; class Pinopsida; order Pinales; family Pinaceae; genus Pinus; species Pinus tabuliformis. The sequence goes on from CM062816.1 coordinate 832,933,050, forward strand.
GTACAGTGTCACAATTCATCCAACAAACCCAACAAATCAATTCAGTGTAGTTCCCCATGTTGCGGGGGAGCGCCCCCCCCCCCCCCCCCCTCGAACCCGCTCCCGAAGCGCGCTCCGGGCGGGAGCGGCTAGGGAGCGCGCTCCCGTAAAAAAATTTGCGCTCCCTGGTCTGTTAGGGAGCGACTCAGGGAGCGATCGCTCCCGCGCTCCCGGAGCGATTTTTAATGCCCGGGAGCGATCGCTCCCTGATCGCTCCCGGGCATTAAAAATCGCTCCGGGAGCGAATCGAGCCGGGCCGGGAGCGGTTCGGCGGAAAAAAAATCCGCCGGACCCAAAAAAATTAAAAAATTTAGAATTTTTTTTTTGTTTTATAAGACCAATGGGCCAAAAAACATTCATTATAACTTCATTGAGCAAGTTTGGAGTTGGAGCAAGAGCATTGGAGCGAAGAGCAAGTGCTGAGGAGCGAGGAGCAAGTGCCAAGGAGCGAGGAGCAAGCCTGCAGAGGTAAGTAACTTAGTAATCTAGTTAGTTTAGCTGGTTAGGTAGTTAATTTAGTTGATTTAATTTAGTTGTTTGAGTTTAACTGTTTAAAAATCATGTATTTAAATTAAATTAATTAATCCCAATAAATTAAATTAATTTGCAGATTCAAGACTCAAAACCCTACAAACATCAAACACCATGGACCTGGCGATATTTATTGGCATTTTCCTCTTCCTGGTCCCTTTTATGGTTATTATGGTACTGGAGAGTAGGAAACGGAGGGGGCCCCAAACTGAAGAGGGGGATGAAGAAGCCGGAGAAAGTCAAATGGGTGAAAACCCCAGTGAGGAGGAGGTGGAGGAGGGTGAACATGACCCTCAAAAAACTAAACAAGACCAAACTCCATTGTGGAAATATGTTCACGGGGCTGAAACAGGGAGAGGGGGTGGAACCACTAAATTTCATTGCCCCCATTGCAACACTGATTACACAGGTTCATACACCCGTGCTAGAAGACACCTTTGCGGGAAAAGGCCATGGGATGGAGAGAAACAAATAGGAATCAAAACTTGTGCAGCGGTGTCAACAGCAGATAGAGCCAAATACATAAAGGAAGAGGAGGACGCCCAATACAGAACAAAAAGATCAAGGGGTTTCTTTGAACCAAGCTCACAATCACAAAGACCTCCTTCAGCATCCTCCCAAGGCAGTGGATATGGACATGGAGGCACAGGGTCATCATCTTTAAGGCGTAGAACCATATCAGATTTCCTTGATGAGGGGTGTAGGAATGATGTGGATTCAAAAGTTTACAAGTTCCTCTATGCATGTGGGATACCATTCAATGTTCTACGCTCACCTTATTGGCACGAAATGGTTTCTGCCATAAATGATGCCCCTAAAGGGTACAAGAGCCCTGGGTATGACAAGGCAAGAACTGTTGGCCTTGATCATGAAAAAGCAAAAATATCACATTCTTTGAATAAAATGACAAGTTCTTGGACTGACAATGGGGTGTCCATTGTATCTGATGGATGGACAAATGTAAAAGGCAAGCCATTGATAAGTGTTCTCGCTGTGTCTGTTAGTGGTCCCATCTTTCTAGCTGCACATGATTACTCAGACAAGTTCAAGACTGCTATCAACATTGCAGAAGCATTACTTGAAACAATTGAGCGTATTGGCCCATACAATATCCAAGTCATCACTGATAATGCTCCTAATTGTAAGGCAGCGGGAGCAATTATTGAGGATAAATACCCGAACATATTTTGGTCTGGATGTTTGGTTCACACATTGAACCTTCTGTTGCATGATATTGTCAAAAACAAAAATGAACAATACCAATGGATTGGTAATTTGTACAAGAAAGGAAAACAAATGATAAAATTTATTACAAATCATAGCAATACCCATGGCCTTTTCCGCAGTCACTCGAGATTGGAGTTGCTGAAGATTGCGAGGACTAGATTTGGTAGCTATTACCTCACCTTCAGGCGCCTTTTGAAGGTAAGAGAGGCATTAGCTAGCATGGTATCGAGTCCACATTGGCAGGTGTTAAAGGAAAGGGCTACAAATGTAGCTGACATGGCAGGTTTTGAAATGGTGGAGGAGGCTGCTCTTGATGGGCAGTTTTGGACAACTGTGAGGCAGGTATTGGATTTCACCAAGCCAATTTATCACATGATTTGGTTTGCAGATACAGACAAACCAGTGATTGGCGAGGTGTATGAGCAAATGGATACCATGTTGGGGGAAATAAAAGACATTGTTCATAATAGAGATCCCAACTTGTACAAACTGATTCATGATTGTGTGTGTGAACGGTGGAATAGGCTTAACCTTCCACTACATTGCTTGGCGTATATCCTTACGCCAAAATACTACTCTACATCTTGGTTGGGCCAACCTGCAGCAGGGGATGGGGTTAGGACCAAACCCCATTTAGATCAAGAGGTAACTAAAGGATATCTGGAAGCATTAGAAAAGTTGGTGCCTGACAGGGAGGAATGTGCAGCTGTGCGCCTTGAAATAGGCAGATACTTCAGTGGCACTGGTTTGTATGGTCACTTCCATGCAATGGACGAGAAAGATAAATTTGATTCTCTCACATGGTGGGAAACATATGGCAGCCACGGACTTTTGCCAAAATTGGCAAAAAAAGTTCTTTCACAGGTTGTAAATTCATCTTCTGCAGAGAGGTGTTGGAGCACCTACAGTTATATACATAATGTGAAAAGAAACAGACTCAACGAAAACCGAGCAGAAAGCTTGGTTTATGTGCACTACAACTTGAGGTTGTTGAGTCATTACTGTGATTGGGCTAATGAGGATCCCACATATAAAATTTGGGACAATCACCCAGAGGATGACAATTTGGAGGATGGCATTGTACATATTGAAGAACTAGAAGAGGAACTTGTAAGGGATGAAAATGAAGCAGCTGCAGCAGCCATGCCACCTCCACCTCCACCATCCAGTAGCAATGCTCGAGGTCCGAGTCTTGTTCCTTTGCTGTCGCCACCTCCATCTACACCCTCGCGTGGAGGTTCTAGTTCTGGTCGTCGGTCTGTGCGGGAGACTCCTAGAAGACCACCACGACCTGCTTATACTCCTGGAGACTCTCGTGGCAAGGGCCACATGTAGATTTACAGTTTACTTGTCTTTTTTAGTTTCTATTAGACTTTAGTTTTCATAACTGTTGAGTTTTGAGTCCTTGACTCTTGACTCTTGACTCTTTCATATCATTATGATATTTTTTGTAAACATTATATCACTGTGACAATGAAAATTTGAAGTTTGAAGTTGGGCCTTGGCAATTATAACTCATTGGTAATGATTGTGAATTATGAATATGATGCTTTGTGAAAGACTAAAGTTGTTTCATTTCATCTCATTATTCATGTTTCATTTTATAAATTTTTAACATTTCATATCATGTTAACAGTTAGAAGTTAGGACTTAGAAATATCTTCGATATTACTTCTTGTAATGGTTAAACTTAGCTTACAAGTACAACTTTGGTGATCAATGATGATAAATGTTATTGAATTTTCAATTCTGAAAGCTTGAAGTTGAAACTTTAATATTGAATTTGATGAATCATGATTTATAAGACTCAATATGTTGCAGTTGTAATATGTATTTTACTAACTTGTGGACATGGTTGATGACGATTATAATTTCTAGATGATTGATGTGATATGGTTCAATGATCAATTTATGTTTTTTTATGTTTTTTATGTCTATTTCATCATTCTACATGTTTTTGTTGACATATATGTATCAAAAATTAAAAAATATAAAAAATATATATATTTTTAAAAAATTGCTCCCGGATTCGCTCCCAACCGGGAGCTTCTGAAAATGGTCGCTCCCGCTCCCCGCTCCCGCTCCCAAGTAACATTGGTAGTTCCACAATTTAATTCCAACAATTCAAATAAATTCCATATTCAACGGATGAATAGTTCCAAGATGAAACTCGACTTGTTCTAATATAATCTATAGGCTACTTCGAACGGGATTGGATGGCACATGGATAGTTTTTAGCCATAATTTCTTAAGAAGGTGACGTCAAACCCAACGTAATTTGACCCTCTATAGATGTCTTTTCTTTTTACAAGTTGACTTCGCAATAGTTGGACCTTCGATATATGATCTCAGGACATGAATCTAACGTGCACTTTGTCCGCAATTAATCTGCCCAAGATTCAGCCTGCTTCAACGATTAGCCAATCCGATTCCAGAGTTATTTGGGATTGCAACCACGAATAATAGTTAAACTGCAATTTAATCGGTCTAGAAATATTACATGGGGTGGTCAGACTGCTTCAGGGGTTAGTTAGCGTGGTTCCAGGATTTCTGTGAACCGCTCCCAAAATTGTCCACGCGGCCAAAAGAATAATTGACTAGAAACATTGCCGACGAAATTACCCAACGCTCGTCTTAGAAAGTCTTCAACCTGTCTTAGTGGACCGTATTATATGCCTCTAACTCTCGCACCACTTCATGTTGATTAATGGTTGTCTTGTCTCAGGAGACCCCGACTTACTCTAGGAGATTTGCTTCAAGACAAGTGTGCATTACTTGGGATAATTTTAGTGCTTTTCGTTTAGAGTCACTGTGGTCTGTGTTATTAAGTTGGCCACGCATTTCCTTAGATCTTTACCAAAAGCCTGCTCAACTTCAGACATATACCTCCTTGTTTTCTAGAACAGGTAGAAAGAAAAAACATAACATGTTTGTATGTATTTCAAGAGATATTAACCTGCTTTAGATACAATTGACCTTGTTCCTCCTTCAATTAGATGATCCCCTATTTTCCAAAACAAAGAAAAAAAGAGTTACTAACTAGGGTGGAATCTTTCATCACCGAAATTGGAGAAAAGGTGTATTAAAACCCTCAGAGCCTCAGGCTCAAGAAAAAATAGAGACACATGATCCAATCCAATGATATCCAAATGAATTCAACCCTCTTGTATTTATAGGTTTCCTTGAGGGGATTCTCTCCTTAATTAATTGAGTAAAATTCATGGTAAACCACAACTTTGGGTTTTTTTGCCTAGCTGCCCAAAAATTGGGTGTTTTGGGGTTTTCCTCTGTATCAAGGACTATAACCTATGAGGATCGATAGTATACTTCATCTCTTGGGCAATTAATTTCTCAAGAACATTACAGTTCCCCCTTCCCAACATTTCTTGTCCTCAAGCAATGACAAGTTCATTGCGGCTTCCTTCAAAATGGACTTGTTCTTCGAGGCAAAGATTCTTCTTCTTCTCCTTGTTGTGACTTGGCTGGGTAACATTTTATCTTTTCGACCATCCAATCGCCTACATTCATGTCTTCCAAGCTTGAATCGGTTAAGCAAGAGTCCAACTTTAGACGTTTCTACAGGATTTCAAGCAGTCTCCTCAAAAGCTTGGCCTTGGAACCCACAAGCTCAAATAGTGTTTCATCGCCATCCATGTCCTCTCTTGCAGATTCACTTCTTGCAATCAGGCTCCTCGTCTTCATCCTTCTTGGTTGATTTCTCTCTAAGCAACATTTATGATTTGCATAAAAGTTGTAGCTATAACGCTCTCACTTGGCACCTGAATTGCTCACTTGACGAATACGACCTTCTGATGTACCCTCTGATGTGGATACAGACTTTGGGAAGCCCCGCTTACCTAAAGATGCAGTTTGAATGCCTGAATCCTCCATGGAAATCTTACCAGAATATACAAGTCCCTTATAAGCAAAGGATAGCAGATGCTTGGGCATAAGCTTACGGTATTTCAAGGCTGTGTTCCATATGGGGAGATTCAGAAAAATTCCAGATAGTCGAAAGGAACTTTGAGGGATCAAATGAATAAATGGCATGGGAAATGTCTGTCAGATTATTCACAATTGCACCCTCGTGTATTCCACTATTATCAATAGATTTGTTTTCAAGTATATGCCGCGCTTCTTCAGATTGACAAGAACAATATAATCCTAACTCCACTTGCCTGGCCAGTTCATCCAATTCATGCATCAATGTATTGTGAAAAACCCTTGCATTGGTCTGGTTTGCGTTCTGTGATGAATGAGATTGAAAAGATACCAATTGAGATTCCTTGCACCAACCAAAGGTGGCATCACCAAAAAATGCCACTAACAAACTATCATTTTGAAAATATTTATTTGCAATTTCTGAAGCATCTGCGGGATTAAAAATCTCTCCAGAGTCCAGACCACCTGGGATGGCTGCTCACTTTACCCCGTACGGCCGTACCAAGTCCCCAACAGAAAATTGATGCTCTGATACAATACGAACAAGAGTCACTTTTTCAGATGTAGAACATCTATTAAAGGACCTTCTATGATGGCATTTATTTGCAGTTTGTGGTAAAGGTGACGTTGATGAGCAATCCTGGGTATTTTTCTCCTTTCCTTCCTGCAGATCACATGTTTCCTAGTGTCCTGGTTGCATTATGTCCCTCATAGAAGAAACTTCCTGATCAAAAGCTACTCCCTTGGAGGTGCCTTTCTCATCAACATTTCTTTAATGTACTGCTGCAAAACGAATATTTATAGAAACTTTTTCTACAGAAGGGTTTTCAGTGTTACTGACTTGTGTTTCACCTTGAAGTTGTTCATTTAGTTCCACTTCCTTTGACAAAGCAATTGCATCAAGGCATGATTTGGCCTTTGGTTCTATGCATGGATTTAAGTTTCCCACCATAGGGTCATGTTCTACATTAGAAGGTTGGCCTTTAAGTTTTCCTTCCAACACTTCACCAACCAAGTGAAAGAAGAGGTGGGATTCAACAACATGGCCTGCTGTTGGATGAACTTCAGTCTCACAGGTACTGTTCTCCTGATCCTGTTCCACAGTGGTCCCACGACTGTTCTGACAACATCCTTAGTTAATAACAGTGGCCTTGAAGTCTCCATCTTGATCTGGTTCCTTAGGCTCGACAAGTTCAACTGCCAACTCTCTTAAAGCACCATCTTGCTCTATAAGGTGTTCTTTCTCTATAAAGTCCACTGCATCTGATTCTTGTTGCTTTCCACCTATACCCGTCTCCTCCTGGAAGACTGAAATACTCTCCCTATCTTCCTGAACAAATACATATTGCTCTCCCTTATTGTTCCCTGAAACATGTTGTATAGATGATTCAGGTGGTTTTCATGACAGATTTTGAGATCCTTCTTGTCTTCTAATTTTATTCATACCATTCAACAATCCAGAATCATCACGACTCTCATTCGCCCCATTTTGTAATCCATCATTGATTTTTGTGTCCACCGTCTCAACATCTGCATTCAATAACTCATCACGTGATCAAATGGACATTCCACTGCGTACTCGATTTCCATTTACTGCATCATCTTGTGTAAAAGCATCTTCCATGCTATTTTTACCAATTGGAAAACATGGTTTCGAAAAAATAGCTGGCATTATATCATCTGTCTCATGGTTACGCCCATATCATTAGAAAGGACTTCCAGTCCTTTTCTTCCTTCCACAATTGAATTTGTCATCCATATTTCTTCCATCCTCATCCTGCAATGAAGGAAGAGATTGTTTTATATTCACTAACTCATCTGGCTAACCAACAGAAAATCCATGGCTTATGTTGTTTTCATTTTCTGCATCGCCTTGTGTTAAAACATCTCTGTTAATTTCACCTACTGGAAAACAAGGTTGTGAAAATACATCTGGTGCTATATCCTCTGTCTTATGAATGCCACCCACGTCATTATAAGGGCCTTCCATTTCTTTTTTCCCTTCCACACTTGCGCCCAAGTTCAAAAACTCAACATCTAGATTTCCTTGAGGTTCAAGCTTGTAATTCAACTCGAGGTTTTCCTCCATTCAGTGGCCCATCCTTTGATCCAACAGAAGAATCATTGCCTACTGTACCACTTTCACATTCAAGATGTTTCCCCAAACCTTTCTTATTTTCACAGTCAAGGGGTGCACTAGTTGTGGCAGCTGAGGTTGGCATTCCATCTTACAATTGATCGTTAGACAATCCATTACGACCGTTATCTTCATTCCTTTCCTTCATTTTAGGGGGATACAACTACACCCATGCTTTTGCCGCTATCTTAGTCTTTCTTGTACTTTGTTTTGCGGGCTTTGGCTTATCATCGTCCCATTTCCATATACATGTTTCCTGTTGTGTGTTCTTATGATCAGGTTCATGGAATGGATCCCCTTCATTGTCCTTAGATGTTGCAGCCTTTTTCTTAAATTCTTCTAATTTTGCAAGGGCCACTCTGTTCCCTTCTTGCAATCTTTTAATAGTTTCCATTTGCTGATCTTCTAACTTCTGCCGAGACTTTGCAAATTCCTTGCCAAAAGTTTTGTTTAACTACTGCATCTTCAAACACCATCCGGGCTAGTAGGATTTTCACTCTAATACCATTGTAGTATGCTAGGGAAATTTTCTGACCTTAGAGTTTCTTAAGAACTAGGGTTTTCAACGACATTCCAATAAACCATAATTTAAATTGTAATAGACAATGCAATAATAAACTTCAGTAAACAATGTGTTCTTCTCAATAATAAATTATACAGTACAATGTCACAATTCATCCAACAAACCCAACAAATCAATTCAGTCTAATTCCATAATTTAATTCCAATAGTTCAGATAAATTCCGTATTTAGTAGATGAATAGTTCCAAGACCAAACCCAACTCCTAATATAATCTATAGGCTACTTTTGACGGGATCAGATGGCATGGGGGTAGCTTTCGGCCACAATTTCTTAAGAAGTTGATGTCAAACCTAGTGTACTTCGACCTACTGTAGATGTATTTTCCCATTAAAAGATGACTTCGCAAGAGCTAGACCTTCGATTTGTGATCTCCGGACATGACTCTAATGTGCACTCTGTTCGTAGTTAATTTGCCTAGGATTCAGACTCCTTCAACAATTAGCCATTATGATTCCAAATTTATTTGGGATTGCAGCCACAAAGAATAGTTAATCTGCAATTTAATCGGTCCAAAAATATTACACGGGGTGGTTGAATTGCTTTAGGGATTAGTTAGCATGGCTCCAGGATTTCTATGAATCGCTCCCAAATTGTCCACACGTCCACAGAACTATTGAATTGAAACATTGTCGGCGTAATTACCCACTGCCTGTCTAAGAAAGGCTTTGACCTGTCTTAGCGGACTGTATTACAGGCCTCAAACTCTCGTGCCACTTCAAAATGATGAACGACTGTCTTGTCTCAGGAGATCTCGACTTACTCCGGGAGATTCGCTGCAGAACCATGTTGGAAAATCAGAAAGGTAGAAAGATGTTCTTTATATTGATAATTACTTGTGATATTTTTATGTTTTCTTATGTTCCTCTTTTATCTTTAGTTCATCAAGCAAATACCAAAACAATAGCACAAAGATCACAAACACCAGATGTAGGCGAACAACCAGGGAAAATCCCCTGTCTAGGGGAAAACCTAGTCAACAACTCTTCCTTAATAGCTTCACGAGATAATCCAAGACTCTTGACCTAAACATAGACTTCCTCCACACCAAGTCAACCTTTTCTTCCTTCTGTAGATGATAACTTTTTCAACAATAACTTCGAGCTAGCAACAACAACTTGTAGCAACAACAAAACTTCGATCCAACAACAACTTTGGCCCAACACCAACTTTGACCCAACAGTTGGTCCAACAACAACTTTGACCAAGTTGTTAGTCCAGCAACAACTTCGACCCAATAGTTAGTCCAACAACAACTTCAACCGAGCAGTTAGTCCAGTAGCAACTTCGACCCAACAGTTAGTCCAACAACAACTTCGACCCAACAGTTAGTCCAACAACAACTTCGACCCAACAATATCTTCATCCTTCCAGAAAATATCCTAGTAAATCCACACGAGTGAGGGAGGGACAAACCCAGAAACTTTGATCTTCCTTCTTCCAACAACTTCACACTTTTTCTGCTCTTCTTCTCTTAGATATCGAACTTGTGAGTGTGAGTGCTCCAAATGAATTCGAACTGCTTCAATATATAGGCTTGTGGTGAGGTCGAATTACCTTGTTTGAGATCGACTTGACGTCCTTGAGGCCGACTTGGTGTGGAGGTGACAAATACCCTATTTGACTCAATAATAAATCTTTTTACATGATTCAAAAGCCCAAGAAGGGTCTCTTTAAATAGACAATGACTCCAATGACTCAGAGTAAATCCTAAAGTCCTCAATGGGGACTTTGACCTAATACATGATGACTCAAGCATGAAACCTATGCTTTAATAAGTCATAATTATAATAATAATTTGTTTTTTGTTTCTTTTGATAAATACATTTCATTATGACTCAAATACAATTGTGAAGACCGAACCTAGTTACATTCTTCAACAGACCAATGCACATTACCTAGGATAATTTCTGTGCTCTTCGTTTAGAGTCCCCTTGGTCTGCGATATGAAGTTGGCCACATATTTCCTTAGATATTTACCAAAAGCTCGCTCAACTTCAGACAAATACCTCCTTGTTTGCGAGAGCAAGTAGAAAGAAAACACATAATAGGTTTGTATGGATTTCAAGAGATTTTAACCTGCTTCAGATACAATTGATCTTATTCCTCTTTCAGTTAGATGATCCCTGCTAGAATAAAGAAAAAAAGAATCACTGACTAGGGTGGAATCTTTCACCACCGAAATTAGTAGGGAGAAAAGGGGTCTTAAAACCCTCAGAGCCTCAGGCTCAAGAAAAAATAGAGACAAATGATCCAAATGAATTCAACCCTCTTGTATTTATATATTTCATTGAGGGGATTCTCTCTTAATTAATTGAATAAAATTCACACCAAACCCCAACTTTGGGTTTCTTTGCGCAACTGCCCCCAAACTTGGCGTTTGCTACCCAAACATTGGGTATTTTTGGGTTTTCCCCTCTATGAAAGACTATAGCCTATGGGGATCGATAGGATCTTCGTCTCTTGGGCAATTAATTTCTCGGGAACATTACAACACTGCTTCGATATGCATGTTGTTGTGTGCTCAATTTTTGTCCACAAATCCTTGTGCAACCCTCACATGTGCGATCTGTCTCGGTTCGCATCCCTGGATGCTTTTATTTGCGCGTTGCATTTTCCCTCTCCTTTACCTCACCCATTGCTCCTAGGCATGCATGCTAACTTCCTTGAAGTGCATGTTTCCTTCAGAATGCGTGTGAAGATCTCCTCGTAAGTCATAATCTCACGATCTTGAGCATTAATTAATTAATGTGCTTAAGAAAAATAAAATGTGACTTTGCTACGATATTTTGTTGGGCATCTTTTGCATGCTTAACACTAAGCCTATGCAAAATCACTTGTTCGAGCTACCAAAATTTAACACTCCCTCTTAGCAAGGAAAGTGTTCTGCATCACCCCTTGTTTATCTTTAAAGAGGACGAACTTGCCTTTCATATCGTGAGGATGTCTGCCATGTGCTCATCTCTAGGTACATACTGTAGATTCTCTGCCTCCTTCTACACACACTACCAGATGAAGTGATACTTGATTTCTATGTTTTTTGACTTACATGAAACATTGGATTTTTCGAGAGCTTGATTCTGATTGTCACAATGTATCACGATCAACTCCAACTTTTGATCAAACAACCCCATGAGTAACTTCTGAACCAAAATGGCGTTGCATGATGCCAAGCTACCTTCCATGTACTCAACCTCTGCGGAACCCAATCCAACTGACTTTTGTTTCTTGCTAAACCAAGAAACAACTTTAGATCCCAAGCTGAAACATCAACTTGAAGTACTTTTCCTGTCAACTACGCTACCAACCCAATCAACATCCATATAACTCACTAGCCTCACTCCCTCTCCTCGGATATAGGTCAATCTGTACTCAACTATTCCACACAAATATCTTAGGACAGGTTTCGCTGCTACCTAGTGCACTCGTTTGGGGTCAAACATAAACTGACTTAGTGGATTGACAACAAAACATATGTTTGGTCTAGTATTAACTAGATACATAAGAGAGCCAATTAGGTGTTTGTGTAAAGTGGGGTCCATTGTCTTTGACTAAGAAGTATCAATTTTCTTCCAATTGATCACCATTGCCGTAGCCATAGGCTTGCAGTCCTCCAGCTTGAATCTCTTCAGAATCTCCACTGGGTACTTCCCTTATCCAAGGAAGATCTGCCCATCTCATTGCCATACTTCCAACCCTAGAAACTAGTGCATTAGCCCCAAATCCTTCACGTCGAACTTTGAAGCAAGATCCCTCTTGCAATTTGCAATGAGCTTCTTTGAACTTGCAAGAAACAAGTCATCTACATACAACACAAGAATGAGTGACTCTCCCCTAAACAATATGTAGTATAGGCTCGAGTCAATACTGTTAGTGAAGCCCAAACCCATTAAATAGCGTTCTATCCTGGAATACCACGCACGTGGTGCCTGTTTGAGTCCATACAATGCTCTCTTCAACTTGCATACATGGGAATCTCTCCCGTGCACCTCAAAACCCCCAAATACTCTATGTAGATCTCTTCCTTGATGACACCATTAAGAAATGCTGCCTGGACGTACATATGATGGATTTTCCAACCCGTCTCTGCAACAATGGAAATCACGACCTTGATGGAGTAATACTTGGCTACAGGGGTGAATGTCTCGTCATAGTCAATTCCCTCTCTCTGAGAGAGCTCCTTAGCTACGAACTGGGCTTTGAACTTCTCAACCTTGTCGTCAACAACGTGTTTGATTTTATAGATCCTACCATTGATTTCCCTTAGGTTGTGGAACAACCTTCTGTGCATCATTATTCATGATGGAAGAGTATTCTTCTGCCATGGCCTCTTGCAATACTTGCTGCTTAGATGCCTTCTAAAAACTGGAAGGCTCAACCTCTATCAACTCGCTCATAATGGCCATGTAGCTGGAAAATCTCTGTGGTGCTGTACTTTCCTTGACTAAAGTTCTAGGCACATTCACCTGCTCCTGAGCTTCCCTCACGATATGCTTTGCCCATTTCTGCCTCTTGTTCCTAGAAGTCTTGGCCTGGGTAAATCATGCATCCTGCTCCTCATCATGCTCTTGCTGTTTGTCTTGCACACTAGTTTGGGGTTTTGTAATTTCTAATGGTTGTCTCCCTTCTTCTTTTGGGTCTTCTTGCTCCTAAACCTCTATCTCAACTGGCACTGATCTGCAAGACTTTCTGAAAGGCATGTCCTCCTCAAATTTCACATCACTTTGCACCACTATTTTGTCGAATGCAAGAATGTAGACTTTGTAAGCCTTTGAGGTATCGCTCTACCCAATGAAAATGCAATTCTTCACAGTGGGCTCGAGCTTGGTCTTCTTTGATGGGATGTGGAAATAAACCAAGCACCTGAATATACGAAGATGCCCAATCTTTGGTTTCTTCCCTGTGTATGCCTCTTCAGGGGCCATATTCCCCAACTCCTTGTGTGGACTCTTGTTTTGCAAATAAATTGTTGTGTTACATGCTTCTGCCCATAAGAACATAGGTATATCCTGATCATGCAACATTGACTTTGCTTCCCAAACAATGAATCTGTTCTTCCTTTCTGATACTCCATACTATCTGTGGGTTATATGGAACTATCAACTCCCTTTTAATTTTAGAATCTACACAAAACCCCTTGAAGGTATTCGAGCTGTACTCGCTTCCATTGTAAGATATAAGTACCTTGATCTTTCTCCCGGTCTGGTTCTCCACAAGAGCTTTAAAATCTTGGAACCAATTGAAGACCTCATCCTTAGTCTTCATAACATAGATCCGAATCTTCTTGGAATGGTCATCTATGAAGGTCACATTGTAGCTATGCTCTCCAATAGACATGGCTGACATGAGCCCACATACATCTGAATGTATTGAGTCCAAGATCCCCTTGGACTTGTTGTCACTATTGGGAAGCATGGTCTTCGTGTGCTTGCCCATGGCACACCCTTTGCACACCTCATGCTGATCTGTAGTGAAAGTTGGAAGACCTGTTACAACCTCCTTGAGCACTTTGAGTGCTCCATGGTGTAGTTGTGCCATCCTCGTATGCCACAACTCCCCCAAGTCACGAGTGCTGCTCCTGGTGCTCACCAATGCCTTGCTTGGCTCGAAGTTTGTACGACTTGTTCCTTCTTACTCTAAGCGCTTTTGCTGTGCTGAGGTTGGAACCCTTGGAACAAATATACACCTTCCCCTTTCGAAAAGTCACCACATAACTTGTTTCCTCCAACGCTGAAACATAGATCATATTCCTTGTTAATCCTAGAACGTACAACACCTCCTTCACTAGTGAAGGCTTCCTAGACTCCCTCTAAAACTTGACAGTTCCACTGCCTATTGGCTTGTACTTGGCATTCTTAGTAAGTTCAATGTGGAAATCCAAGTTGTGCTCCTTTAGACTGCTTAAGTAGTTTCACACTCTAGTATCATGACATGAAGTGCCACTGTCAACATACGGCACACCGAAGTCACCGTGTTTGTGTTCGAGTTTGACAAGCTTGAAATTCGACAAAAGTTCAATAATCTTTTTTGAGAATAAAATTCAACATGAGGTTCGACATACTACAAAATTTAGAAATTAAAAAAATATATAATTAAGCTCAAACCTAGCCTTGGAACTGTACAATGTAGTGCGTGAATGCATCGTGGGTCTCAAACCCCAGTTGCAAAGCACTTCACAATTCGAATCAAAGATTTGCAACCCAACTCTGTCTCAAAATCCAACCGTAAAGTACATCACTATTTGACAGTCGGCCACGCTCGACAATCGACCACAATGTGCTTCACAATCACATCAACAACAAAGCAAATACAAACCCCAACTTGGCCTTTTGCTATCCAATTCGACAAGAAACAAGTTGGTAGTAACCACCATGGGCACATGTGCACTGTTAGAATTGGTCAAAGGTGCAATTTTGGGAGAGTGGAGGTGACCCACAAGATTTGGTTGGAAATGGACTAGATAGAATGAATCTTGGTGGCAGTGAATTTTTCACTTTCGTATAAGGATTTGAGTTTGCATTGAAGTTCAACGAACTAAAACAAATAAGTTCAAATTTTGATGGAATTAGGGAATTTCAAACTTATAGGTTGAAATTTGTTGAACCAAGTGACTTAGCCACACACTGGTGGCCATTGAACTAGAGTAACATGCGATGAGTGAAACTCATCCTCAAATCCGGCTGCAAACTCGTCCATCCTAGCTGTACCAATGACTTGCTTCTTTTGTTTGTTCTTTTTCTTGTTAGTGTACTGACTGGCATAATGTCATGGTTGGTGGCAAGCAAAACATTTTATTTTCTTGATGTCTGATTTCTTTTCTTTCTCTGTGAGGCAGCTCCTTCAGTGCTACCTTTCTTGGCCTTTCCCTTGCTCTTGGATGCTAGAGCCATGTTCTATCCCTCCTCACCCTTCTTCTTTTGGTCTCCACGTTGAGACCCATCTAGGATCTCTTCCTGTATGAAATCATCCCACAACCTTTCCCATGTGGGAAGATGCTCTCGTCCAACGATGCATTTAACAAACACATCCCACTACTTTGTAAAGCCATTCAAGGCTATACACACTACTTTAGTGTCAACAACCATCTCCCGTACGACTGCCATCTCATCTCGTACCTACGTGAGCCTAATAAGGAAATAAGTCACACTTTCTCCCTTGGACATTTTGGTGTTGTGGAGCTTCTCCCTTAGTACCATCTTCTGGTTTTGGTTATCACTCTCGTACAATTTTGTGAGTGCATCCCACATCTCTTTTGTTTTCTTCTCTGACAAATGGGGAATTAGGTGATCTTTTACCCCATCTAAGGTGATCCTCTATACCCCAGTTTCTGTCACTTCATGGAGGTTTAAGGCAATAGGATTTGATGTAGTCACAACCACTATGGAGTTGACAAAGCTCCATAACTTCTCCTTGAGAACAACTGTAATTTGGGCTTCCCACTGGAGATAATTTCAGAATCCTGATTTGTCTTCACACCTGACATTGGTTGCAATGGGAGATCAAACCCTTGATTAATTGTTATTGATGACCACGAACCCCTTTGAGCTTGAAGTTGTACAACGCTTGAATTTATTTCAGAGGTTTGGCTTTGATACCATGCTACTTTTTTTTAAACCTAGCAAAACGATTTAATGTGCCAATAAATTTGTATACCCATATTTAATTTTAAAGAAAACTTGTATCTGAATTGATTTATCGAAAACACTCTTGAGCTTCTGAAAGATCTACACTCAGATACAAAAATCAATCACCTTAAATTTTGACATAATTTTTTAGCTTGGAAACCTAACTTGGGAAAACCAACATTTGTGTTTTGTTGTTATTTTAGCTTGTAAGGGAAAATCATAAATTTATTACAGCTACAAAACCTAGCCCATTGCCTTGGAAATCGAGTCAAACAAATTTTTCTAGATATGTGTGCCAAGCAACAATTTGTTGCCTCGATTTGCATGTTAACAATGCCTATATTTGCATGCCAAATTGTTGCCTCGATATGCATTCCATCAATGCCTTGATATGTGTACTATTGTGCACTCCTCGATTGTTGTGAGAAGATTCTTGTGTAGCCCTATCACACATGTGACATGTCTTAGTTTGCATGCCTGGTTGCTTTTTTCGTCTTCTTTTCCTCACTCGCTCCTCCTAGGCATTCGTGCCAACTTCCTTGAAGTGCATGCTACCTTTGGAATGTGTCATGTCCATTTGTAGGGTTCTTTGTAATTTTGCTCCCCATGAGCGTGATAACAACATGCCATATTTAGGGGGAATCTTTGCAACCACTATATCCATCACTAGACTTTTAGCAGGGATCTGGGCTAAAGTAACACATAGGTCTTTGACAAGACATAGGCATATAACTTTGCTAGAATCAAAGGAATACAAATCTTTGTATTGTCTAGTAATGTCAAGTCTTAGTTTTTCCATGACTGCTTTGGGCATTAAGTTATGCGATGCACCTGAATCTAGCAGAACATTATGGAGAATTTTATCATGAATATTCAAACTGACATAAAATGGAGGGACTCCTCCTTCTTGTGGTTTGCCTTCGACTTCTGGCCCAAATAAGAGTTCAGGCTGATCATCATTCAGATTTACATCGTCAATTTTCTCTCCAATGTTTAAAGCTTTCATGACCTGAGTCCTGTATGTATTTTTGTTCATTAATTCAGTTAAGGGGATAGAAATTTTCAGCCTGGCAAGTTCATTTTCTACACTGAATGGTGTCTGATTCTTAAGCAGATTTGAAAAATCAGACTTATCAACAACTACTTTTGTGGGATGTTTTGTTTGTTGACTGGTAGAAGGGAGATCAGTTTGAGTAGTTTTGAAAGGAGTATCAATGTTCTTTTTCGTAGTAGCTTCTGCTGGCTTCTTTCCAAGATTTTCAGTGTTTTTCTTAGGAAGATTTTCTGCTGTTTTCTTGGAATCAGAATCAGAGACCCTTTTGACAGGATTTTGAGCATTCTTTTTATTGGCAGTATCTTGACTCTTCTTACTTCTAAGATTATATTGTATATGGACTTCCATTATGGCATTTTCAAATCCTTGTTTGTATTCATCTGACTCTTCAGAATCCATTTCAGTCTGGGCTATAAGAAAAAGTTCTTGCTCCTCTTGAGTGAGGAAAACTGTTTCCTCATCACTTATCCCTAACAATTTTTTTTTGATTATCATCCAAATCTTCCACAATATTCCCCTCATCATCTGTGTAATTTTCTTGAAAAGGAGGCCGGACCTGCTGGTCTGGCCCCTTTTGTTCTCTTTGTTTAATTTAGGGAACGTTCCTTCTAAAATTTTGGTTTCTAGTTTGAGGGACATTGTGGTTTTCTCTTGCTTGAGCTTGGTCATTAATGTTCACTCTTTGCATCATTTGATTCACTGCTCTGACTAGTTATCAATCTTATGGTCAACAACAGAAGTAGAAGGTTCTTCTTTTATGGTTACTCTGCGTTCAGACTTCTGTTTGGCTTTTTTGGCCAGGATGTTAGCTTCAACTTTAATTGCATTTGCTTGCATTTCTTCCAAAGTTGTCGAGTCTCTCTCTCTAAGTTGATATTCCATGTTTACATCGAAACCATCTGGAAAATCAATCAGAGTTAGGCTAGGGGAGGAAGTTTTGATGTCTTGTGGAATGGCATTGTAAACAATATTGAATCATTCACAATATTCTTCCACAGTTTCGTTGGGTTTTCTTTTTAACCTTTTATATTCATTTAGGAGTTGAAGTGGATTCTTCTTGATCTCCCATCTAGCTAAAAAAGTTTGATGGAAAGCATCAAGGTTGGCTATACTTCCTGCAGGTAAACCCCTAAACCATTTCTTGACATCACCTCCTAAACTTTGGGAAACAATCTCATTTTAACATCAGCTTCATCCACTTCTTGGAGGTCAAACACATCATTCATCCTATCCACATGTTGTTGGGCAGTATTAGCACCAGTATTATCAAAGGTCACAATTTTGGATGGATAATCTGCAGGCATAGCATTTAGTTGGCCTGGTAACACCAAGGGTGCATACCTTCCTGCCATAACTGTCCTGGTAGATTGACTTGAGGATGGACCTAATGGAGGTGCAATTTTGATAACTACAGGGATAATAGGGATAATAGTTTGAGAAATCAGAGGTAGGGAAGTTGAAACTATGGAATGAGTAGGACTGGGAGGCTGTAGATGTACAGATTGGGAAGACTGGCTAGACAAGGAGGCTGCTGCAATAGTCAAAGCAGAGAATTCAACATATTGCTGAATAAAAGCTTCTTCGATAGCTTGGTCCAAGACTGAAACTAGACCTTGTAATTTGTCAAATTGCTGTAAAGATTCAAGATCAGGATCTGTTTCAAGGACTTGGGTTTGAGATATATATGGTTGCAGTATGGCTTTGTCTATGACAGTTTGATCTACAAAAGCCTCAGACTTTGATCTAAACAAACTTTGCTGGAAAGGCAAATCAAATTCTATGTCTTGTAAAGTTTCAAATTTCTTTGGGAGAGAATTAGACCTTGACAAAGGAATATTCTCAGGGAGAGAATTGAATCTAGACAGAGGACTATTACTACCTTGACTCTCGGTAAAGCTTCTCTTTCTCACCAGTTTCTCAGGGTCATCTACAATTTCAGTAGGGTTGGGATCAGGGTGAGATCTAGTGTAAATTCTTTTGGGAGCCAGGGTTATAAAAAATCATCACACAAAAATTAAAGTCAGAATTGATGATACAACAAATATTTACAAAATAACAACCTCAGATCATGTATATCATAATGATACAACGATTTCTTATTGAAATACTGATTTTAAACCAGGGAATAAAAATAATGTTTTGGATTAAAATGTATTCTTGCCCAGTATGGTCGCCACTATGTTATGGTTTTGTATTTTCGAGGTTGATGGAGTAAATACACTAGACAAAATCAAACCACTTTTGAAGCTGGGATCTAGCCCTGCCAGCTTCAAGAGGGATCTCTCTTTATGATTTAACTTGGTTTTTAAGTTGATCTTAGGTTGGCTATGATTATGCTTGGTTGTTTGTTTGAATTTGGTTGATGGTTTGGTTGATTGATCTGATCAAATTACTTTCTTTCCATTGGGCTATGGAGTGAAATAACGCTGGATATTGCATCAATATGTCTAAAGAATAATCGTGGGGCGAGCTAGTTGCATTTACTGGATCCTTAAGGTGAATTATGAAATGGAGAAGAGGTGATTTTAGTGATGATCGAAAAGCATTTAACAATTTTTCAATCAGACTTTAGAAAAAAAACATACAGATTGTAAAAACAGTCCAAATAAGGTGTTCAATTAACAAATCTTATTTTTCACATTTCCTGTTTTACAATTAGATTTTCATATGATTATAACGCAGAGAAAAACAATGGAACAACTGTTACAATAGGAAAAACATCACCAATAAATTACAACACAAGAATCTTGTGAAAGTCTTTGTATTATTGACGCTCCAACAACACGGAAAAAGGTACCATGCTCAATAGAAAAATTACACTAATCAGGAACCGATGCTCAATACTTTGAATGAATGAAGTATTTAAACAATATTTCCAAAAAGATTACAATGAATGCTGCATCGACTTAGCAATCTATTATTAACTACAAAATAACATAATGACTAAAGTGCCCACAAAAGGTGAATTTGATGAAGTGATTTGGATGTCTGGCACTATTTGAGCGGAGAAGAGTTGCTGAGTTGCCACGATTTGGGTGTCGCACTAGATGTAGCTTATCTTTTCTTTAATCTTGAAATTCGCATAATTTATCCCAATGCTCTTCATCTGGGACAATTTTTTTTGTTGCCTTGCGGCAGATCTCATCTACCTTAGTATATTTAGAAAATGTAGGCCTTACCATGCAAATATGCTTTATCTCATGCTGAATGAACATAATGTTACTAATAGCTTCGAGAAAAGCTCTCCTTGTCATAACACCTTTAATGTGGGAAGACTTAGCAGTATCCTTCGCAATGTCTGTAAGCTTCTTCTTATAATCTTCCCTAGTCATTAATTACAAATAAAGAAGGCAGGCCCCTCTTTGTTAATACCTCTATTTTGGTGAAAAATCTATTGACTGCTACTTCCAAACTGTGACATTTTTCTGTAAGCTACACAAACTAATTTTTCTTTGTAAGAACTTTCTTTACTTATAAAATTGTCTCTGTCCTATCCTCTACTCCCAAATCGTCCAGCTCATATTTGTTTTTGGAATTGAGAAACTTGATGATGTTGTTGGCTGTGGTAGGCATATTTCCCAACTCATTGTTAATAGTGGAAATGGCCTGATTGGCTTTCTCAATCAACTCTTTTTGTTCAAATATAATTTGAATACATGGCCAGATTTCATCCATGGCTTCAATTATATTGTTCCATATAATTTCCTTAACTTGAGCCAGTGTGTGGCCAATGGAGGATTCGGTTGCGGATTTCCACCATGCTTCTATCTGGTTTTGAGCTCTTTGTAGCTCTGCTGCATGGAAAGTCTCAGTCTTTGCCTTCTGGTCTTGTAGAATATTAACTTAAGCTTGCAATCTTTAAATTTCTTCTGTTTGGAGAGACATATTTTCCACTGCACTTGCCAACTGATCTACAGTATTTCCCGTGTTTGTTGTAGAAGAGGTAGATGTAGGAACTGTTGTAAGAGGTACAACTTCCAAAGGGACAATAGACATTCTGGTAGCTTGCTCCTCTACATTGATTATTTTCTCCATTTCTGTTTCCATTTGTTTCAACTGCACATTCTGTTCCATGATGAGCTTCATCATGTTTGCCTTTTGTGACTCTGTTTCTTCAATGTCTTTGGCCACAGGATCTTCTGTGGTTGGTAATTTCAACTGTTTTCTCAAAGTTGCTATGTTGGTATTCTTCCTTTTTATGATCTCTTCTGTTTCATTGGTGTTTGAAGGATCATATCCAATCTTGATTACTAAGTCCTCCAAAGCTTTGATCCTTGTGTCTTTGGCAAGTGAAGAGACTTTCTCCATCTTCAATTGTCACTGAACATTAGCTAAAGTAATCTGCAATTTAGACAAACTCATAGCAATGTTAGTGAGTGTGGATGAAATCACTTGACCAGTTTGTTTGTGCATCTCCATTTGATCAAAGGGATGTATGCCTTTTACATCAAACTCAAATGAAGTCTTTTTGTAATTTGACGCTGCCTTGGGCTATGGGATCTGTGCTTGGAGGAAGGCCATCTGCATTTTGCCTTTCTCAGAGTCAAACATTGACAATAGTATGCTTTGAGAACTGGAAGTCTGCTTCCAGAATTGATTATATGTATTGATCTTCAAAGCTTCATTTCTCACTTTAATCTCCTTGAGTATATCAAATATGCTCTTTTCTGTCTCCCCTGTGGTAGATGTGTTGGTTTGCATAACTTGTTGCTGATCTTGTGAAGCTATCGAGGTGGTAGGAGAGAATGTAGTCTGATCACCTACTAGTGAGGAAACAAGTGTCTCTTTGGTGGTGATAATATCCCCTTGAATTGAATCCTTGCTTAGGTTAACTTTGGGATTGAGCTTAGTTGTCTTCCTATATATGATTTTGAAGTCTTCGCTGTGAGTATCAGTCACTGGAGGTGACTCTTCTTCTCTGATCCTTTTTGCTGCTTTCTCCTGTGCGATAGGAGTCTGTAATGTTGAAGTTGACACCAATTGCTCCTCTGCCTCTTGTAGAGTGTTCTCAGTTCATTTTAGCTAGCTCTTGTACCTCTCAATCATTGGTTTGGATGTATGAAAATAAGATGTAGATTTATTCTCTACCCTTAACTTGGAGATGACCCCTAATGGATCATATGACCATGTAAAGTTGAGGCTGAATTGCATTTCTTTCAAGAATTTGTCTGCTTCTTGCCCTGTTGCCCTGCTGTTGCAGATGAAAGGTCCTATTTGTGTTTTGATCTTGAATTGAGACTTCTTCTTGGCAGACACAAAATGAATCTCATCTACATTGAGTATTTGCCTGATGTATTCTAGAGCAAAAATACTCATTGGGAGGAATTTTGGCAGTTTGTAAGGAGCAAGTTCACACCCATATATCCTTAACTCTGTGTAATTTTGGTAAAGATACCAATCTCCTGTTTGGACTTGGTCTGATAACTGCAAAATTTTCTTGATTTCTTCACTGATTCTTGGCTCTGACTTGCTGCTTAGGAGATTGAGTGCTGGATGTATGAATTGTTTGTATGAATATTCTTTCTGCTCCTTCATTACTAGTGTAGTTCAGAAGATGACAGATTGTTGATTTCTCTCTTCATCCAACTTTTGTAATGCAAGCTTGAGGTTGTCTCCCTGAAAATACAAAACCATGTATAGTAACACAAAAGCGTATTTAAATACTTCCTCAGTTTGAAATTTGACAAACTGTTCATGGATGGAATCTGCAAGGAATTGGTTGAAATTGAACACGATGGAAGGCTTGGAATCTGTGGAGAAAATAGAAAGAAAACCTACAATAGCTTCATCTACCCACTGATTTGAGTAATAACCAAGGAGGTAGAAATGACAATGATAATCTTCTTAGCTCTCTCAGGGAAAATGGAGGATGGTTAGAGAGGGTTTTTCTTGGGTAAAGGGGCATCTTCAGTCAAGATAAGCTCAAGGGTTTTGGCTCTTTTTGCAAAGTCCAGTTTCTGATACAATTCAATGAGTGCTTCATAAGAGAAAGGAGTGGCATTCTCTGTAATAGGTGCTTATATCATTTGACCTATGGATTGAGTAGTTATGGTGAATAAAATTTCTCCTGTAGGGGCTATAACCGCTCTTTGACTGGGTAGATAACAAGCATGATATTTCCTGACGAATTCAAGGGTATTGTGGGTACGGGGAAAGATATAATGGGGCAAATTGGATTCCCACAGTCCAATATCATCTGACTTATCAATGAACTTGTCTTCTAGCAAGAAGTACATTTCAAACAAATCAAACTCACACGGGGTTTCATGAATTTTGTAGTCCCTGTCCGCCAGTGGTATATGGTGAAAATCGATGGGAGGGTCATATATTTTTGGAAATCATTTGAATATTGAAGTTATGTACAATATGAAATTACAAATACAAAATACTCAATCACCTTGAGATCCTATAATTTATAGGACCCTAACACTACGTTTAAAAAATTGTTTCACTTCAGAACCCTTGACCTAGGGTTTTGGAGAACTGAAAAGTTAAAACACTGTCCATTGGCTGATTGATTCACTGTTGCTGATTTCTCCACATATACAGCCACCGTACCAACACTACCTGCAAATTTGAAGCATCCTTGCATTATTCTGTACCTGTACCTGCAGAAAAAGGTAAACCCTTTTCTGTGCCAAAAGACAGCCCTGTACCCGCAATTTTGGCAGCAAAACCAATGCCCAGACTGGCCATATTCCTGCCAGCAACAAAATCTGTATGCTTCATGGTTACACCAGGGCCTATACAGAGCCCCCATGCTGGAAAAAATGCACACCCTGTTGTTGCTCTCCATTTCTCTCCTCTCCACATTGCGTTGGCTCTTATCTCCCCATCTCATCGGATGTCTGCTCTTTCCATTTTGTTGGCTGTCTCACCTGACAAGATTTATGTCAACAAACCATAAATATTGTGAATTTAGCTCTCACAAGTTCATGACTATACTATTTATTGCCTAAAATTCTTATTTTGTGGATGTTTCCACTATCTAGCCTTGTGACATATTCTCTTCTGCATTTGAATCTCCACAAGAATTTTTATTTTGTTTTGAATAATAATTTTTTCCACATGTTTTGGAGATGAGGATTGGCTCTAGTCTAGATATTAGCATCATGTTCGATACCAGTTTCCTATTGTAATTATTTTCCAGAAGTTTTGCTGAAAGGTATTTGTATATGAAAATGCGTTTTGCCCTGTTGCCCTGCAAATGAAGTCTTGCCCTGTTGCCCTGCTGTTGCAGATGAAAGGTCCTATTTGTGTTTTGATCTTGAATTGAGACTTCTTCTTGGCAGACACAAAATGAATCTCATCTACATTGAGTATTTGCCTGATGTATTCTAGAGCAAAAATACTCACTGGGAGGAATTTTGGCAGTTTGTAAGGAGCAAGTTCACACCCATATATCCTTAACTCTGTGTAATTTTGGTAAAGATACCAATCTCCTGTTTGGACTTGGTCTGATAACTGCAAAATTTTCTTGATTTCTTCACTGATTCTTGACTCTGACTTGCTGCTTAGGAGATTGAGTGCTGGATGTATGAATTGTTTGTATGAATATTCTTTCTGCTCCTTCATTACTAGTGTAGTTCAGAAGATGACAGATTGTTGATTTCTCTCTTCATCCAACTTTTGTAATGCAAGCTTGAGGTTGTCTCCCTGAAAATACAAAACCATGTATAGTAACACAAAAGCGTATTTAAATACTTCCTCAGTTTGAAATTTGACAAACTGTTCATGGATGGAATCTGCAAGGAATTGGTTGAAATTGAACACGATGGAAGGCTTGGAATCTGTGGAGAAAATAGAAAGAAAACCTACAATAGCTTCATCTACCCACTGATTTGAGTAATAACCAAGGAGGTAGAAATGACAATGATAATCTTCTTAGCTCTCTCAGGGAAAATGGAGGATGGATAGAGAGGGTTTTTCTTGGGTAAAGGGGCATCTTCAGTCAAGATAAGCTCAAGGGTTTTGGCTCTTTTTGCAAAGTCCAGTTTCTGATACAATTCAGTGAGTGCTTCATAAGAGAAAGGAGTGGCATTCTCTGTAATAGGTGCTTATATCATTTGACCTATGGATTGAGTAGTTATGGTGAATAAAATTTCTCCTGTAGGGGCTATAACCGCTCTTTGACTGGGTAGATAACAAGCATGATATTTCCTGACGAATTCAAGGGTATTGTGGGTACGGGGAAAGATATAATGGGGCAAATTGGATTCCCACAGTCCAATATCATCTGACTTATCAATGAACTTGTCTTCTAGCAAGAAGTACATTTCAAACAAATCAAACTCACATGGGGTTTCATGAATTTTGTAGTCCCTGTCCGCCAGTGGTATATGGTGAAAATCGATGGGAGGGTCATATATTTTTGGAAATCATTTGAATATTGAAGTTATGTACAATATGAAATTACAAATACAAAATACTCAATCACCTTGAGATCCTATAATTTATAGGACCCTAACACTACGTTTAAAAAATTGTTTCACTTCAGAACCCTTGACCTAGGGTTTTGGAGAACTGAAAAGTTAAAACACTGTCCATTGGCTGATTGATTCACTGTTGCTGATTTCTCCACATATACAGCCACCGTACCAACACTACCTGCAAATTTGAAGCATCCTTGCATTATTCTGTACCTGTACCTGCAGAAAAAGGTAAACCCTTTTCTGTGCCAAAAGACAGCCCTGTACCCGCAATTTTGGCAGCAAAACCAATGCCCAGACTGGCCATATTCCTGCCAGCAACAAAATCTGTATGCTTCATGGTTACACCAGGGCCTATACAGAGCCCCCATGCTGGAAAAAATGCACACCCTGTTGTTGCTCTCCATTTCTCTCCTCTCCACATTGCGTTGGCTCTTATCTCCCCATCTCATCGGATGTCTGCTCTTTCCATTTTGTTGGCTGTCTCACCTGACAAGATTTATGTCAACAAACCATAAATATTGTGAATTTAGCTCTCACAAGTTCATGACTATACTATTTATTGCCTAAAATTCTTATTTTGTGGATGTTTCCACTATCTAGCCTTGTGACATATTCTCTTCTGCATTTGAATCTCCACAAGAATTTTTATTTTGTTTTGAATAATAATTTTTTCCACATGTTTTGGAGATGAGGATTGGCTCTAGTCTAGATATTAGCATCATGTTCGATACCAGTTTCCTATTGTAATTATTTTCCAGAAGTTTTGCTGAAAGGTATTTGTATATGAAAATGCGTTTTCAGTACTGCTGCTGATGTAAAGGGTGCCTGATGTAGCTCGACTTCAATTTTGCCTTCAGGCCTATTGGCAGTCTTTAGAATTTCGTTAGAAGGCAGTGATTTTTGGTTTCTACATTCGTTCTTTTTGCTTGTATGTTGTGCCTTTTATTTTCTGGATGTAATATTTTTGGTGATGCTTTGAGGGTTTGCACACTATCTTTTGTTGTTATGCTTGATGATTTTTTAAGTAGGTTTTCTTCAATTTTGCTTTATATGTTTGCTTAATTTCCTTGTCTGTTGTTTTATCCCTAGTCCTATTATAAAACATTGTGACAATTTTTTTACTGTTGATGTAAGCTTGCTAAACTTTCTCACATAAATTGAAAGGTTGCATTCAAACTCGTTTCTGTAATGTTCTGGCTTCTTTTATGGTTATAATGTCATTGACACAGTGTTGATGTGCAACTGATTAAATTTTTCCGATGACTGAAATGACTTTGTTTACCTTTTTCTTGGTTACAGGGAATGTTTATACCAGCTATAAAGGGGCAGGCAAATGAAGAGCAGCAGCAGGAGTGGCTTCCTCTTGCAAATAAAATGCAAATAATTGGTTGTTATGCACAAACGGAGATGGGCCATGGTTCCAATGTCCAAGGTCTTGAGACAACTGCAACGTTTGACCCAAATACTGATGAATTTGTTTTAAATAGCCCAACTCTGACTTCGACCAAGGTGATCAAAGGACATGAACTTTATTATCAAATTCAATCTTTTGAATGTCAATATGTTCTTTTTAACTTGTTATATGCCGTTGTTCTTGTTTAGTACTCTGACAAAAAATTGCAGCAGTTTTATGCAACTGTTATAAATTGCATTTTATTTCTACATAAACAGATATTCGTATGTGTATGTACTTGTCCCCAATGCTAATCATTGGTTTGTCAGAGATGAGACATTAACAGATAATATTATCTCAATTTGGTTGAAATCTTTTTGTTTGTTGAGGTCTCTAGATTGGTCCATAGTACATGCATCCAACAAGCCATTTTTGCTCTCAATTTGATTGCACCCTACTTGCCTATTTCCTTCAATTTTGTGGTTGTCAAACCTGTCCAGGTGCTTCAATGATATGGCCTTGTTCCAACTGCAGTTTCATCTACTTCATTAAGATTTCTCTGTACTAAGGTGTCAAGTGAGGTCTTATCCCCAATTTCTATGGTGTTGCTTGCAATTTGTAGTCTTTTATCTCTTTAGCATTTACCTTTTTTCCCTCTTTCAGTGTCTCTTCAGTAACTGAGGTCTCTATTGGGCACTGCAGTGATTGATATAAAGAACATATGATACCCTAGGATAAGCATTCCTTATGCTGCATATGCCTGTAATTCTGCGCCAAGAAGTTGATCTGCATCCTGATCAAATTATAGCATCCTTGTTCAATATATCAAGAATTATATGAATGTATTCGAAACTTCCTGAAGTCTATCCCCTAAACAAAGAATCCTTCACAGTTCTGACTAGATTCTACAGCTGACTATGATCTTCTATCTCTTTGTTTAACTTGCTAGCACATATGTGCAAGTTCATTATGAGAATTTCGAACCCATATTGCACACAAGCCCAATAGTTAGTTGTTATAGAGAGTAAGATGAAATTACAGTGTTGCAAAATTGATTTTAAGGCATTGTTTATATCAATGCAAATTTATGAATGCTTAGCATTCACATATCCTCATTGAGGATTAACTGAAAGTATCTGCATTTCAATAAGTCCTAATATTGGACTTTGCTTCATCTGCATGTTGCATGTATGTTCATGTGGATCATTGTAGCTAGCTTAATGGTTTTGCTGTCTATGTTGTACACATGAAAAGTGGTGGCCAGGAGGCTTAGGAAAAGTATCAACACATGCAATTGTATATGCTCGCCTCATAACTGATGGTCAGGACTACGGTGTGCATGGTATATTTTTGTTTCAAAGTTTTGTTTCCTTCAGGCTAATCATTTTCTCTATAATTTGTCAAAAAGTACTAAAAATGTATTCTTTGGAACTTGAATACAAATATAATGTGCTAAACATGTTCTTGGATTTGTTTGAAAGCAGGTTTCATTGTTCAAATACGCAGTCTCGAAGATCACCAATCACTTCCAGGAGTTACAATTGCTGATATTGGTATGAAGTTTGGAAATGGTGCATATAATACCATGGATAATGGGCTGCTAAGATTTGATCATGTTCGGATACCACGCAAGCAAATGCTAATGCGGTTTGTTCATCTTCTGTAAAAATCGTATTTGTAAAGTAGACTAGAATGCCTGTCAACACGTTCTATCCAGAACATAGAAAGTAATGCACTAGTAAATATTACTTCAAATATTGCACTCAATTAATTTAAATCTGGTTTTTTTGTTTGAGTTCTTTCATTAACTTCTTCATGTATACATAGGTAGATAGATGGATTAATGCATGACCATTTGAGGCACAATTGTGAATACTACTGCTCACCAATCGACTGGAAGGGAAGATGGAAGTAGTCATTTTTGATTTGTTGATGTGCATTACAATTTGAAAGGAGCAAGTAATTTATTGTGAAGCATTGTCTATATATATATCCCATTTTAAGAAAGTAATAGGCTAGTTGGTAACAACAAGTTGATTGTCAAAGGCAATGGAAACCTATGAGACAAAGGAGACAAGGATAGGATAGAGTGGGAGTAAGTCTCTTTGTTGATTTTATTTTATTTTTCTCCAAACTCGATGAAATTTAGGATTGCACTAATAAGACAACAAAATTTGGTTTGGTGCTTATAATATGTGATTGTTTTATTCAATCTGGTGATAAACCAAGGCACTGCTGTTGCCCCTCCGAGGGATTAAGTGACATCAAGCCCCTATGAAATATTTAACTAGGTTTGGTCTTCATAATATTATATGTACTATTGATTTTATGTATTTGATGTAAAGAGAAAATACAATTATTATTGTTATTTTTATGGCATGGGATTCATGCTTAAGGTCAATTTATTTATAGGTCAAGCACCCATTGTGTGCTTCCAGGGTTTTTTTCATTAAGTCAAATGTGTCAATATACCCCTCCAAGATCAAGTCGGCCTACAAGAGATCAAGTCGATCTCATTAGGGTTGTTCGAGCTTCATGAAAATGTATATATACATGGCATTCGACCTCATTTGAAGATCATCCAAGAAGTTCGATCACAAGAAGGAAGAAGCACGAAGACAAGACAAAAGGGACAAAGAACAAGGAGAAGGAGCAAAGAAATTAGTAGAGAAAACCAAAGTTTTGGGCCTCTCTATCTCACACGTGCGAGGGAGAAATTAGGGTTTTTGCAGCATCAAGGATGAAATTTTATATCTCCAAGGAAGACTGAAATCTGTGGTCAAAGAGCATGACATATCATCCACTTGTCTAAGGAAGAAGAAGCAATCCAAGCGAAGAAGAATGAAGGTCAAAACTAGCCTCTCTCCCTCACACGTGTTAAGCTGCAGCTACTGCAGGAGGGGCCGAAATTCAGACCTGCAGTGAAGGCTGAAATTATTGTGGGGGTCGAAGTTGTTGGAAGGTCAAAGTCTGTTGCTAGAAGTTGTGCAAGGAAAGCTCATCAAGAAGGAGGGTTGACTTGGTCTTGGAGGGGTTTTGTTTTTGGGTCTAAAGGTCTTCGAATTCGTCATTTGAAGATTCTATAAGAGGAGAAGAATTCTTGTGGGTTTTCCTCTCTAGGAGAGGTTTTGGCCCTGGCTAGCAACCTATATGCTGTGCCCATTTGTATTACTGATCTTCATAGTTTGGTAGCTGTTTGATGATAAGAACACTATATAATAATCAAGAGAAGAAGAAGCTAATTATAAAATCTACAAGTTGAAGTTAAAGAACGTCACAAGCAGTTATCAAGTTAAGACTCAAGAGAAATCACCCTAATCTAGCTGCCATTGATTTCTCAACTGTCTCATGGGTAATTAATCATCTTTGCAAGGATGATTAAGTTATCACGACTTAAGGGGTTGTATCTAAATTGTTTGTTCTGATTCACTGAAAATAGAATCGATCCTAGTCACTCAACCAATAATAAAGATTGAAAGAAAGTGTGCTACTCTTTATTAGTGACCAAAGACAAGTCATGGGATTCAAGTCCACATTTGTTATTAATAGCCAAATAGGGAGTGCTTAATGCATTTCTTTTTAAAATGATAGAAAAATGCAAAACTATGTGTAGAAGTGAGGATAAATTCTCAGTCATGTAGTAAAGAACCCCCTTGTAAAGTACAATAGAGGGGGCAAGCCCCAATCTAAAGAGCAAGTCCACTAAGTGACCTCTAGGCATTGTTTGGGTGAGAAGAGTAGAGTATGAATTGTTGATCACTATGAAATCACGAACAATGAGTTTGATAATGTCTTATGGGGAAAGGCTTGGACTAAAGTGAGCCAATTGGATAGAGGTCAATAGATAAGGGCTTCACATAGAAGCTTTCATGGCATTCAAGGTCAAGAAGCACCTAGAAGAGGTTTGAGGTGGGGGCGAACAATGTTATCAAAACTGGACTGGTCTGTGAAAATTAATTGATTTGATTGGTTTTGGGGCTGTATCAGTTCAATTGAAGGCTTTGAACCACTAATGGTTGGTTCCATATTTTATTGGGCCCTAGGTTACCCATGTACAACACTTGGGTAGGTTCACATATCCAAATTATGATATAGTGTATTCTCAGTTATGATAAGGATATCTCAGTGATTTTTTGTCCATCCCGAGCCAATGTTCTAATATAAAAAATAGCAGATTAAGAGTTTCACAACCAAAAGTAACGACCCTTCATATAGTTAATATTTTAATTCACAGTTAATATAATTAAGGGATTGTTATGCGCTTGTCTTCTTTCCCTTCTACCACATTAGAACATATCATAGGGAAAATATGTACATGACTTTCTTCCCTCCTTTAATGGCTGACGTTATCAGTCGTCATGTTGACTTCATCTGCATAAAAAAATTAATATAAAATGAAATAATTCATAAGCAATGATACAATATTCATGTTTACTAATAACCTATGTTGCATGGGCACTTGTTCCCCCCAAAAGAAAAGTTGCGTACCCTGCATTCCCACATTTCGGGGATTTGTGGAACCTTAGGAAACATCCCCAAACTGCTGGGGACTTTCATCTGGCTGCCCCCAAGATGTTTCAGGCAGATTTCAGGGATAATCCAAACATATATTTTCATTCTTGACAATCATGGACATTTATGATGAACAATATGATCATTTTTCCAATCCATTATTTTTGTATTGCATTGAATATAAATCTGCTGTACAAATTGCAGCTCAAAACATGGGTTTTCTATAATGGGTTTCAAATTGGTTTCTGATGATTTAGATATTGTAATTTCAGTGGCAAAATTACAAGCGAAGTCTCCATGTCAAGAAAACAGAAAAATGCAACATTTCAAAAGGCTAATCCTTGTGGTTATTTCTCTTGTTCTTTCTCATTTTTGGGATCATCTCATCTTTTACATATTGTACATGGGTTTCCAAGGGACGTTTAAGTTCAGTGCTTCCACCATCCCCAACTTTAAGAATTGCGAAAAAAATTAGATAGTACTTTGAATACTAAATGTTTGAATAAATTCCCACCCATTCAATCCCCTTTTTAAGCTGAGATATGAATTTAATCTCTTTACAGAGCCAAATTATTTTATAGTTGTTTTCAACACAGCTGTAAAGGTCTGCAAAACCTATTGAGAAGGGAATGCCTTTTAGTTTTCAACACAACTGTAAAGGTTTGCAAAAACTACTGAGAAGGGAATGCCTTTTATGTTTAGCATAATTGTCATTAACAAGAAAAACAAGGAGGGCAATTGCTATAAAGACAATTCCCTGTTTGATAGATCCTTCATGGACCTTATTGGAAATTGAAAATAGTTAAACTTAAGTTCCCTAAAGCTAAAGCTCATGTCTAACTTTGAATATATGCATATATTATTGCTACGCCCTGAAAAATTTGCGTCCCCCTGTCCCCGCCATTCCCCATTCCCAAAACTAGTGCAACATAGTCAATAACCAAGATTAATACATTGAGATATGATCGAATGCAATTAAACTAATTACAATAAGGCAAGAAATTTTCAATTATAACACATGATTTTAATGGTAGATTCTTTAATGATGAATAATGCATCATATGAATATCTTCACAGTTAAAACATAAGCAATCTTACTCTTAAATACCCGATCCCTTTATTTAGGACAATCCCACATGACAATGCCCTTTAACATATACCCTATTACCTTATTTAGTCATAAAAAACAACTAGGATGATTGATTCATCGTATGGATTATCTCAACAATTAACACTTGAACTATCTTACTCTTTCATAATATGAAATATCCGTTCTCTTTATTTAAGACAATCCCACGAGGATACCCTTTAATAGCTTATTGTCTCCTTTAGACATCATAAACTATGATACAGAAATGCTATAATCTTTTTTATTTTTATTTTTACAAATTAAATACATACTATTATTGTATATAGGAAAGCACAAACATATCTTACAAAGATATTGATATTTCACTTTAGAAAGACACTAAAACCTTAGAATAAATTTAACCTGTAAATGCTTAGTAAAGAAAATAAAATACAATATAAATATCTTGTAATTTTTTTATATTGCAAAGATAATAGTTGTATAGTAAAATATTAAGGAATACTTCAACCTAAACTCTCTTTACCAAATAATGTGTCACTCTCTTATAATAATATCTGCTAAAACTTGACATTCTTCTTGTAAGATAGAACAAAGCATATCACCCCATGAGTGATTTATATTAGGAATAGAGCCAAAGCAACCTATAGTATCCAAATGATCTGCTAATTTGTTTCCTTTTTGATAGATAGGAGAGGGAAGGAGAATTGGGATAGATGGAATAATGCTAGCTATTATTAAAAGAAGACTTTCCAACCTTCAATTGCATTAGATGTTATGACGGTTGGAGCCATGGATAATTCTTTTAACCAAGGACGTCACCAACTAGGAGTCCACTTCAATAAAGGGCTTAGGACCTAGCATTTAAAAGACTTAGCATATAAAATGTTTTTTCCTGGCATATTAAAGACCTAGTCCCAACAATGTGAAATTCAATTACATTGTTGGTATTGATCCCCAAAGTGCCATACTAGAGAAAATAAATATCACCCTTGTTGTCCTTGAACACAACCAAATCTTGCTAAGCCTGAATTACCTTTTGATGCATTGTCGAAATTCAATTTGATGAAGCCTTGGATTGCAAGTGACTAAAAGTTGGGAGAGGAAACTGGTAAAAGGGGGGGTGCAGTGCAAAGTTGGGTCAAAGGAATAGGGGAGAGTTGAAGGAGCTGTAAGATTCCTAAATCACTTGGTGAGGCTTTCCAATTATTACTTAACCAAAAATGTAGTAACACTGTTTTTGGGATGGTCTATTTAATTTTATCCTAACCTACCTCTAGATTTGTAGATTTGTTTTGAAATATTCTTCTATTGCACTCTTTCCAAGTTTTCCATAAGAGGAATCCCAATAAGAAACAACGAGCTCTATTTAAGACAGAGTTCTAGAAAGTTGCATTTCTCTAATGGCTCAATCATATGCCACATACTAGATTGATGTCGATCCAATTTCCTAAAAAGTGTAGCTACTTGGACCCATAATTCACTTGAGAAATGGCTATTGTTAAAGAGATGCTCTGCATCTTCCTCTTGAGCACAACAGAGGAAGCACATTGATGGTCCTTCAAAACACTTTCTTATAATCCTGTCCAATGTTAAGGTCTTCTTGTGCATGAGCAACCAAGGGAAGAGAGAAATCTTTGGCCACAACTACTATCCCCACATTTTTATTCATATTCTCTGCTGTCGCAATGAGCTATGATTCACAGCAAGGGAGTGGGATTTTTTGAATAAGTATGAACCCTTTTGCTGCTAACCTCATCTAATTTTGTCTTGTTCTTCCAAGATTACTCTATGCTTGTGTTGAAGGGATGACCAGAAGGATGTCCAATCCAATGAGTTGGTAAGAGGAAGCCTGGCTTCTGGAGCAAGCCATTCTTTGTTCTGAGAGTGCGGAATCAAATGTTGCCAATAATGAACACCTTGAATTTTTCTTTAGATAACATTGAGATTCTGAGATCCATGAGTGGTTCTTGGACACCAAGTTTAGGTAGCTGCTTTCAAGAGTCATACAAAAAGAGAGTATTCTGTCAATTGTGTAACTTCCAAACACTATGTTGCTGGTTCAGGTTTCGGTTACTGTTGGCTAAATTCCATATGCAGGAACTTGGGATAATATTTGAGACCTTAATTTCCGAGTCAAGGAGTTCCACCCATATTTGCAATTCCATATCTGACACCATAATTTATCACCTTCTTGCAACTAGTGCCACCACAATTTGGCCCCCATAACTCTGTTCAGATTTTTAGGTCTCTGATTCCCAGGCCCCCTTTAAGTTTCAAAAGAGAAAACTTGCCCAAGGCTACCAAGGCCCATTTTTCCTCTTTATGATCTCCCTCCCAAAGGAAGGCGTGCATCATGGTACCTATATATATTTGAGGATAGATTTAGGAGCAACTAAGGCAGAGAAAATATAGATGGGGAGAGCTTGCAAAACATATTTTAGAATGATGAACCGAATTACCATGTTAAGTGAAGGAAACATCTAGCTGTCAAGTTTGTTGGAATTCGTTCGTAGCTTGGTCTTGAGGGAATTGTCAACTAGGGGGGCACCTAGGTATTTACTAGGTATGGATTAAAGTTGGAAGTAAAGAAGATGAGCTAGGTTCCCTCAGACAGAGGAAGAGGTATCTAAGAAAAATATCTAAGATTGGGAGCAGTTGATGGATGTACCAAAGGCATCCATAAGATCATCCAAGACTTGAGAAAGAGCCTTATCTTCTCTTACAGTATGGATTTCCATAAGCATAGTGTTCTCCACAAATTGTTGGTGGGAGATTGGAAGGTCTCTTCCAAATAGGAGAAGACCCTTAATCTTTCCATCATCAATGGTAGCTTTGAGGGCTCTACCTAGAGCTCCAGCCACTATGATGAATAGGAAGTGGGAAAGCAAATCATCTTGGTGGATACCTCTTGAGGGATTGAAGGTGGGAGAAGGCGAACCATTAACAATAATAAGGAAAAAAGTTGAGGAAAATAGGGAACTAACCCAATTGGACCATGACTCAGAGAAGCCAAAACTGAGAAGAGAATGAAAAATGCAATCCCTATTTAGTTTATCAAAATCCTTGGAAAAGTCCTCATTGATCAACATACATGATTTCTTGGATTGTTTAAATGAGTGGATGATTTCATTGGCCACAAGGATCCTGTCCAAGATTTATCGACCCTCGACACAACTTGTTTGTTTAGCTGAAATGAGAGATAGAAGAACGAGCTTGAGGCGATTTTCAATTACTTTGGAGATGATCTTGTAGATAATGTTGCAAAGGGCTATGGATTGAAAATTTCCTAGTTTTCTACCTTGTCTAATCTAGGGGCCAATGTTAGGAAGGTAGCATTGAGAGTTGGCAACACTGAAGATGAAAACTTGGAATCCTCCACTAAAGCAATATTCTCTACTCCTAGAAATGGCCAATAGGCTTGAAAGAAGTATTTTGTGAAACTATCTGGACTAGAGCTTTGTTTTACGTCATGTTTTTGATAGCCTCCTACTTCCTTTAGGGGGATATCACACATAAGAGCTTCGTTCTGCTCCCTACTTACTGTTGGAATTGTAACTAGTTTCGGTCTTCATAATTGTTATTGGTCTCATTTCAATATATATCTTTTGTAACAAACAAAAGAAGAAAATAAAAAGTTATTATTTTAAAGTATGGGTTTCATGCTCTTTATTGATGGTCTTCTAGGTAAAAGCACGTTCTTCGTGCTTCTAGTGTTTGTTAGGTCATAGGATTTATTGTCATGAGTCAAGAGAGTTAACATCATGTTTGTAAGACCCTTTCGGGAAAGATATACCTTGTAAAATAATTTATTTTTTGAGTCTAGAAAGTCCTGGAAGCCTCCTAACACAAGTCGGCCCTGACAGAGACAAGTCAAAAGCCTTCTTGAAGTCTCCCAAACAACATTATATCTTAGAAGACTACTTCTAAACTTCCTTAATGATAGCCAAGGGAGTGATAATGTGGTCAATAGTTCGAGAGACTTTCTTGATTGTTGCTTTTCCTCTAACTCGCTAGTTTCCCTTGTCGAACAACTTAGATAGTAGCATATTATGCATGACAACACAAATTTTGGAGGAGGTGTGATCCATTAGAATTTCCCCATAGTTACTTACGTTTGAGCTATCCCTATCCTTATGGTAGGGTAAATAATATGATGGGACCACAAGAAGGAAAATCTGAGCAAACAAATTTAAAGATGGCCATATTGGATGATTGTTATCTAGTTGTTCGAGTCAATGAAGGAATTCAAAATTAATGTTTGTTGGGATCATCTAAAAAGGCAATAGTAATGGGTTCCTTCAATTGCAAATTGTTGTTATTGGAATACAAATTTTATTTTATGAGTACATTATCGAAGATCTTGCTTTGGTCTTTTTATGAGGAAAACATGTTCATATGTAAAAGATTTGAGTTTTGTATTTGATTTATCAATTACGCCAAGAAAGAATGGATAGATGGGCGAGCTAGTCATCTAGAATATCCCCATGAGCTTGTCCCAATTTCAATATCTTGACTATGTGCATCTTCAACTTGATTGATGAAGCCCTTCTAACAAATTGGCAATTCCTTAAAAAGGTGGTCAATTATGAATTTTATGTGGATTTTTGAAGATGATTGTACTGATAAGGACATAATCCATTCCTTGTTCATAGGCATTTTGTTGAAAGAAGTTGGATGACATGGGATCTTCTTTTTGTTCGAAAAAACCAAGTATTTCCACATAGGTCGAATTGGTTTAGTGTGAATTTGTGAGAACCACATTGAACCACTTCTCACAAATACACTCTGAACCAATCTAGAATTATTTCCACATAGGTCGAACCAAATCAAATATTAATACAATAATGTTTTTGACATTTGTTAAAGTTCTTGGTAGCTTCATAAGTTGTTCTACATGAACTTGGTATCTTAGCATATAGGAGATGGTTGATTTTTTCTTTAACTGCTTGCCTGGTGGAGTAAGTGATTTATGACTTCTTTCCTAAGTCTAACTTAGGAAAAGTACAATAATTAAAGTCAATTAATTATTGTGGACTATTAAGTCAAAGTGCTAAGGATAAGTAATTAAATTATTTAAGTGACTAAGATATGATCTCAACCGTTGATCTCAAGTGAGGCGATATATATTCTCAACCATCAATCACTTAGGAGATTAGGGTTAGAGATTTGGCTTAAAGAAGTTATAAAATAAGCCTAAGGGAGAGGTGAAGACGTACAAGTGGAGGAAGCGATTTTCTCTAGAGCGACATGCTCAATTTGTTGAAGAATATAACTAGTTTCAGTCTTCATAATTGTAATTTGACTCATGTCATGACGTAATCCTTATGCATCTATGAAATGAAGAAAGGAAAATATGTAAAGATAAAAAGAAAATTATTTATGTAAAGCACGGGTTTCATTCACAAGTATTTTGTCATTAGGTCAAGCATTCATTTAATGGTCTTAGGGGTTACATGAATCAAAAAGTCATTGTCATATTGTCAAAGACCCATTCAGGCATTTGCATCAAGAAAATAAAATTTATTTTTAATATAGAAGTATCTAGAAGGCTCCCAAGACCAAGTTGACCAACCTACATGAAGTCGACCTAAGAAAGCTATTCAAACCTCTTGGAGAGGCTATATAAAGGAAGAACCTCAACCTCTTTTGATATGCGACAAGCACACATCTTTTCGATTCGGTATGCAATCAAAATTAGCATGTAAAGGTCCTAGAAGGCTAGAAGAGCCTAGTGAAGAAGGAAACACGCCCTAATCTATTCAGAAGTCTGTAATATCTCTGTAACAACCAGAGCTTAGTGAGGAAGGAAACAAGCCCTAATCTATTAAGAAGTCTGTAATATCTCTGTAACAACCCTCTCATGCAAGAAACCTAGGGTTTTGAGCTCTCCATAGGTCTGAGATTGCAGGATGGTGTTGAAGACTTGGTTTGTGAAACTTAAAGGCTAGAAGAGCCTTGTTGTGAAGAAAATTTGCTTTGTTGTCCTTGGAGATCTTGTCTTATATTGCAGAAGGTGGTTTTGGTTGTCTATCTTGGTTCTTTATGGTAGTCCCATGTCTTGGTTTTGGTTTTGGAAGTCTCCTTTGAATTGATTCTATAAGAAGAGAAGTTTTTTCTGGGTTTTCCCCTTGGAGGGGCTTTGCTTTGGCTTGGAGCCTATATCCTGTGTTCTTTGTATGGGTGTGATCTTCATTGTTTTGGCATTTATTTGATTATAAGAACATAAGCATAACCAAGAAGAAGATCATAATATCACAAATAACTGTCAAGAAAGGAAAATACATATTAAAAGTTGCTCTCATTCTGCTCTAATCATTTTTCCAAACACAACTAGACTAAAGAGAAGGGAGGAAGAGTGCAGGGAAATTCAGGAGTATTTCAATGAGGCTGAGTTCAGTTAATTGGAAGGCTGAGTAGCAAAAGCACATAGGACGTTGGGTTGTGGAGAGGGCCGATTTATCAAGTGGGTCAAATTTCTTGGGTGTGCAAGCGTTATATGAGGAGGCAAGGAGAGGGACGATTTGCGGGGGAGTGCCTCCTCCCCTCTTGAACCCACTCCTGAGGCGCGCTCCCTTCAAGAGTGGATCAGGCGCGACCTTGGGAGCGCGCTCCCTTCAAGAGTGGATCAGGAGTGACCTTGAGAGCGCGCTCTCTAAAACAATTTCGCTCCCTTAATTTTTTTGCAATTTTTTTATGCAAATATGTTCGAAACGCAAACTTTTTGTGAGGAACAAGAATTTTTGAGTGGGGCATCCTAATGATCAAGCCTATGGCCCTAGTATTTATATGCAATTCATGGTAAATACTCCTTTATCTTTCATTTTCATCCTTTAAACTTAAATTTTTAACATTACCTTGAAATGACTAGATCTCACTCAAAATCCAGCAGACTTATCCGTTTTTCAGGATTTCAGGATTGGGGGGATTGAAATGTTTCAATTGGATTTTTTCATGTACTAGGATATGGAACCTATCAAGAGCACCAATCCCTCTATGTACCTTGATGTTAGTGATGTTGGTTGTTGAAATCCTCTATCATGACCCTACTAAAAATGCACGCATCACTCAAACAAAGTCTTGACTTGACATGCTACGTTTTTTCTATCATATGTTAATGCTTAGAGGGTGATATTAATGACAAACGTTATAAGACCAAAATATGGGCAAAAAGGGCATGAAGAGGTTAAGCAAATTTAAGATTTGGAAGAGAAGGGTACAATTAATGGGAATTGGAACAGTTGAAAGTAATAGGTTTTGTTAGAACCTGAAGCAGATTGCATACTAGTTTAATTCATGTTGATTGACAGTTGGAAAGGTAGTTTTTGGTTCTGGTCATTTATTTTTTACCATGAAGAAGAATGCAATAAAGTGCATTTTTAATTTTTTCTCTTAGATAGGGGCAGGATTTGTAGGATTTTCATGTCAAGTTAGTGTTTTTTAATTTTACATATCTTAACAATATAATTGCCCTAGGCAATCATACAGCATGATATATAACTTTTGGAACTATATCCTATGGGACTATATCCTATGGGGACTTATCTGATATTTGTTCTGGCAGGCTTTCTAAAGTTACTAGGGAAGGAAAATATCTGCATTCTGATGTCCCTAGGCAACTTGTTTATGGAACCATGGTTTATGTGCGACAAACAATTGTTTCAGATGCTTCTAATTACCTCTCCCGGGCAGTTTGCATTGCTGTGAGATACAGTGCTGTCAGACGACAATTTGGTTCACAGGCTGGTGGTCCTGAAATTCAGGTATGAATTGATGTATTGTTGTGATTATTCTTTGTGTCAGAGATTTGGCTTTAGGGCTGTTTGCTTGTTCAACCTTTGAGGAAAACCAAATGGGTTTGTTATTGTCATAGGGTGTGGTTTTGTAAATTGTAGTATTCACAATCTTTGTTAAGCTTGGCACATTTTAATTGGATTTTAAATTTGTCAGGATCTTTACATGGTTTGTCGGGAAATTGGTTTAAGGAATTTTGTCAATAAAGTCTTTAACACCTCTAGCAACTTAAATGAAATATAACGATTTTTGTGGAATGCTAAAGTGATGATCTGTCACATTCTGTACAGTTCTGTGAACCAAGGCTGTTGGGAGCGGACAGTGCAAGCTTCTGGAAGTGCAGTGTTTTGGGAGCTTTTTTATTTTATATAATACATATTTTAATTTATTTTGATGCATATATATTAAAATAACGATGTAGAATGCCAACTTAGCAGCAAAAGCCATGAAAACATAGAATTTACTACAGTATTAATGATGATCATTGGAGCGTCAACCAATTAGTACACAAATAACATCAGTCATGAGATAGTTATAACATTGTCATCAAATGGTCAATCATCAACAATGACATCAACCTTCATGTTTCAACATGTAAACTTTGTCATAAAAAAATGGTAACAGATGACATTAACCATGAGATGAAACAAAGCATCAAATTCATTGCCAAAGAATGTAAGGTGCAATCAACAGTTCAAAGGCAGGTTCAAAGTTCAAACTCAAATTGACATACAATGTTTACAAAATAGGGCATCATAATAAAGACAGTACTTAGTTCTAGAATCTATGTCTAAACAGGAAAAATACAAATAGATCTATTATATACTTGAATTTCCTCTTGCCACAATAAACTTTTAGTTTCTTTTCTTATGATATATGAACAGGTGAAGTAGGAGAAAGGTGGAAGTATTTTTGGATCATGACGAACAAGTACATTGCCCCATGCAATGGTGGATGTTATGAGGCTAAAAGCAAAGCTCTTGCACTAAAATTTTAGTAGTGGATGTGCGTGGCATCCCTACTCTATAAATATGACCACAATCATGATCACCCGAAAGTTTAGTTTCCAAGCACTCTAGAACTATGGATTCATCCGCCAAATTATCCTCCTTTGGATTGTTCTCCCAAGTCACATATGTTCTACCATTCGTTTTTGCCTCACAATAATGGGAGAACAACCTCAAGTTGTAGTACACATAAAGAAACTTTTTTTCCTAGTTTACGTTCAAGCTATTTCTCTTAATATTTTGATGAAGCTGTGGTGCTCTAACACCGCTTTGCAAAAGAAGTGTTAACAACTTGTGAAAGCACATTGACCAACAATTTGTTGAGAAATCTAGGGGCAACTAGATTAGGTGATTTCTCTCCCTGCCTTGTTGCTCAAGGCTACACTTGTCTCTACCTCGAACTTATAGAGATTTTTCTTCCTTACACCTATTTACTTCTTACTTATGACATCATAGCCCTTGTCCTCAAGGGTCGTTGCCGAAACAAGTTTCTACTTTTAACCCTGGAACATAGAGGACATCTTTGAGATGAAGAGAATTACTTGACTCCCTTTGGAAACTGAAAATACCATTTCCTCTAGTTGCATACATGCCATCATCTCCTAGCTCAATCTAAAACTGCATGTCCTTCTCCTTCAGGTGGCTGAAACACTTCTTATTCTCGGTCATGTGGAATGATGCTCCTGAATCAATATACCATACACTGTTGTCTGCTGAGCTTTCCATGCAAGTTATCAATGAGAAATCTTTCTCAAAATAGGCAAAAAATGCATAAACCTCTGCTGATGCAACTACATGATCCTTACTGGACTCCTTTCGCTTAGGACACTTAGTGACATAGTGTCCAAACTCATGGCAATGGGAGCACTTGATCTTGCTCAGATCCTTATTCTTTCCCTTTTGACTAGTCTCGGCCACTCCTTTCCCTTGGCCTTGTTACTCTTGCCTGCCAGGGCAATGTTCTCCTCATCCTCTGTCTTCGTCGATCTACCATCTCTGGTCACTCTCGGGATCTCTCCCTAAACACAATCAGTTGATAGCTTATCCCAACTGGGAAAGTTTTTTTTTGCTACTTACTGCATCTTGGAAGCCATACTAAGACTTTGGAAGTCCTAGAAGAGCAAAACCCACAAGATTATGATCTGATACAGTGATGCCCACACCATCTGTTGAATTTCCACGATCTTGGGTCTAGGTTAGAATCTTAAAATCTCTGACACTACCAAACCAAGAATCTCAACAAGTACTACTGTGCACAACGTAAAATGTAAAGCAGTAAATCACATATGCACAAGTATACATAATTTTTAACAAAATTGTACAATAATGTACAACCCAATCTTTGTTATATTAAACCAAATCTGAATAATACAACAGTCTATGGTATACAAGATACAATGACAAACTTCGCTGCAGCTTCTATGTCGTATCTTTTCTTGCTGGTCCTTCACTCCCGTACTGCTCACTTGTTGCCCCTTAGTCCTTCAAAAGACAATACATCGAGACTCCAGGAGGGCTGCCACCTAACACTGCTGCAAGTCACTTCTGTTGCATGTACACAGGCTCATCAATATTCTCTCTAGGTTGGCCAATTCTCGAGCTCCAATCTGCGAGGCTAGCACTCACCTTTGTCCATCAAAGTACTACACTTCGACACCAATCTTCACCCAACCTTCAACTCCTCTTCGTCACTTCAAGATAGCTCGTTTAGGGCTACTTTGGGTAGCCAACACATTGCGCTCCACCAGATCAATGGCACCCAATGCGACACTGCAATATATGCTCCGATGAAGGCTTCCGATCACCGAATCAAGCCTCCAAATTGGCTCCCACAGGCTGCCCAACAATCTGATCCAAACTGACCCAAAAACACAGATCTAACACACATCAAAATTGCTGTTAAAAGTCTGCACTATTGTTGTTATGATTGTGACTGGTTAGGGCGTCTTTGACTGTTGTAATAACCCCTAAACAATCACCAAAACCACCTTCCTTCGCTACGACCCACCCTTGGAGAAGTGCAGATCCAATTGGTTGCTGTTCTGGGCATAGGCAACCCCTAAACAACCCAACACTACCCTCAAATGGTGAGGTAGGACCTTGCGGCCCACTTACTGCAAACTTGGTTGCCTCTCCAAGGCTTCAACACCCTAGAAAACACCTCCACGCAGGTTGAAACAACCTTCCCTTGCCTCGGCCCTCTAGGTAGCTACCTGAAGCGAATAAAGTTCCTTCTACAAATTAATTACTCTAGAAGACTTGGAATATAAAGATATCCATGAGGATACAAATATTATATATTAAATGTGTGAATAAGAATGATAATGAA
Organism: Pinus tabuliformis; assembly: GCA_031772625.1. NCBI lineage: Eukaryota > Viridiplantae > Streptophyta > Pinopsida > Pinales > Pinaceae > Pinus > Pinus tabuliformis. The sequence continues at coordinate 832,976,739 of CM062816.1, forward strand.
TTTACAAATGAGAACGAGAGGCTTGCTTATATATCAGGCAAGTGTCTCTTCATGAAGAGTCATGTCTCATTTAGACATGCCTCTTCAACCTAATTACTAGTTAACTAATCACTATTACAATTATCTTTATTATTTATATTTGTATTATTTATATATATTTTATTCGTTACACTACCTTAGCCTCCCTTACAATAACTTGGCCCTTAAACAAGCCCCTAAAACAACCCTAGAACAATGTCTTTCCCTCGTTGTTCCTTCCTCCTTACTGTGGCTAAGATCTCTCTCCTTTGTCGAGCTCCCTTTCTTGTTGTGTGTTGCAGAATGGATGATGAATAGCCTCACACTCACCTTCTATTTATACCATAAATGAAGGGCTCCAAGACGTCATATTTTAGGCGTTGCCAACTATCACATGCCTAAAATCACCTTAGGCTGACCTTGACACTTATGGTGTCAACCCCAAAAATAACTTCAAAAATTCATATCTCCACTTCTACAACTTAGAATTCGATGATTCTCGAAGCGTTGGATTCTCCTTTCCACCCTCTATCATCTCATGCCATCACATGTAGAAATGTGCTCATGGAAATGCCCAAAACACGATTTGGTGCAAAACCCCATACTTGGGTTCCAAGACCACAAGTGACCCTTGTGGCGCTTTGCCCTCCAAACCTCGAACCCTAGGGCTTGGAGTACCTCCCAAGCTATTCAAATCAACACCATCAAGCTCATCTCATACCTGAGTGAACTTTGACAAATATGTGACAATGGGCTCTCCAATGCTCATCCAAATACTCCTTAGCTTCTCCTTAAGAGCAAGCTTCCTGGTATCATTGGTACTCGGATATAGATCTAATATAGCTTTGAACATCTCAAAAGCTATCATTTTTTCATGGAATTGAGGAATTTTATGATCTCTGACTGCTTGTAGAATAATCCTCTTTGCCTTGATATCATTCTTAGTATGTTGGGTCAATTGTTGGGGATCTTGTGGTGGTGGTATAGCCCGCTTCAAATTTCTCCCAACCCATTATCCTCCAAAACTATCATGATCCTCCCTTTTCATGGAACGAAGTTAGAGGCTTGCTCTAAGTAGGGGTCTGATCTCAACCCTTTGATTTCCATTCTGCTTACCTAGAAAGCTCTCCAATTCCTGCCCACTAACAACCTTGTAGTCCTTGATAATAGGCTGAACTTAGGGCTTAAATCAACCTAACAACCCTCCACAATACTGTAATTTGACTGATTTGGAAGCTGTCCAACCTTGACACATCAACCTAGCAAAATTCACCAACACAGGAAGATATACATACCTCAGAAATAAGACTTTTTCTACCCTCGACCTTTACACCAATTATTGAAGTTCGACCCCTGGTTAGGGTACCTTGTGGCAGCTACAGGATTGGCCCTTCTTGGCCAAATATCCCTTCAATATTCTTCGCAATTCCCTTCTTGTGAGCGCTGCCTTCTTCACTGTTCCACAAGCTGTCTTAGCCCCAATCTTAGGTCTGATCTGCCCCTGATTAAGGGCTTGACCCTCCCTGAACCATACTGAAAATAACGCGGCCCTGTCACAGAGAATTACTAACCCAAAACATGCGCAAAATTTGCCTTTAAACTCCAACCAACATCTATCTCGACTATCTAAACACACAAGAAGGTTATCAAACTCGACCTCCTTTCATTTCAAATATGCTCCTAAGTGATTGTGGCTACTTCAGATCAAATGTCCTTCTTCTCTTGGTGTCTTTTGTTCTTGTGATGTATGAATCAACTTGTCTTTTGTTCTTGCGAGTCCTTCGCTCCCGTTCTGCAGCAACACCAATCTGCCTCTATAAATGAACCAACTCCTTTAGGTCAATGAACCCGTATTCAACTGCTCTCTAGCTGATTGTTAGTCCTTCAACGCATCAACGCATTGAGACTCTTGTCGAGTTGTTCACAACTTTGTTTCTGAACAACTCTCAATTCCCCACTGCTGCTCCTTAGCTCTTTTGGGACATTCATCCCACTAGTGCCTTCATGTGTTGCCCGATGAAGACACGCTTACGACCGAAGGGCTTCCCACTATCACTGTCGAATTTCCTTCTCCAACAATGAACTTAAGGCATGGAGGACTACCCAAATTTTGTTGTAGATATCCTTCTCCACAAGGTAAATCTAGGGCTACAAATTGCTCTTGGCCGATCTAACATTTGAGCTCTTCTTCTACCAATTCTAACAATCCCTTTGTCCTTCAAGAGACATGTTCCTTAGGACTTCTATACAACCCTCCACTAGTTGTTCTTTAGGTTGCTCCAACTCTGCCACTTCTAGTAGGCCTAAAGTCCTTCTTAGGTCATTGCTCTTTAGGGCCAACAAGGATCACTCTCTCGTTTCCCTCCAATAGACCACGGGTATCCTTCAATTCTTCCCACCTCGACTCCTCAATCCTGCATTGTTGTTCCTACACTGCTGCTTTGTTCTTGCACTGTTATTCCATCTTCAGATTTGCCAAATCTTCAGTCCCATCTGAATGGATCTAAGGCTCTGAGTATGCTGCCCTCTATTCTGCAATAGTTCCTCTATTACACAGATTTGGGACACTACTACGCTGCTGCTCCAAACCCTGAAGCTGCTCCATAAATCTTCCATCTTCTAAGGCTTGTTCAAGCTTCCGTATGTTCTGCAATTTGAGTCCTCAAATTACACAGATCTGGGCTCATGGATCTACCCTCATCAAGGGCACTTTTTCACAGTGAAACTTTTCTATCTTTGCCCAAATCTTGGGCCCCAAGTCTGCCCTCACTTAGGGCTTAAATACTGGTACCTAATAGTGATTTGAGGCCTCTCAAATTCACTGTTCTTAAGCACACATCCAATTGTTGTCAAAACCCTCCTTTCCATTTGATCCAACAATCGTTATACTTGTTAGTCTCCTCTGCTTTAGATCATCCTTGAAGATATTTCCGCCTTACCTCTTGTCAGTCTCCTTTGCTTTAGATCATCCTTGAAGATATTTCTGCCTTACCAAGGATCTGCTCATACATAGTACTTGTGCATGCACCACCTGAAGGAATACACCAACAACTTGCTTCTCCTTTAGGGTCTCGACCCTGCCTTCCAGATCTGAACCGAGGCTTCATAACCGAGACCACTGACAAGGATACTTGATTGTGACATCACTAGAGTAACACTAATCTAGGGTCTGCAACTTTTGTTGTTCATTCCTGAAACACCGCGTCCAATTCTCTTGAATTTGCCCTCAACTAGGGTCTCTTAAATTCGCTGTCCTAGATGTTAGAAAATCAGAAAGGTAGAAATATTTTCTTTATATTGATATACTTGTGAGTTTGTTATGTTTTCTTATGTTCCTCTTCTATCATTAGGCAATTATCAAAACAATAGCACAAAGATCACAAACACCAGATGTAGGCGGACGACCAGGGAAAAACCTCTATCTAGGGGAAAACCCAATCAACAACTCTTCCTTAATAACTTCATGAGATAATCCAAGACTCTTGACCTAGGCACAAAATTCCTCCACACCGAGTCAACCCTTTCAGCAACAACAACTTTGACTTGGCAACAACAACTTCGACCTAACAACTTCGACTTAGCAGCAGAGTAGCTTCGACCCAACAGTTAGCCCAATAAAAACTTCGACCCAGCAGTTCGACTTTGATCTAGCAGCAACACTTCGACCCTCCAGTTAGCCCAACGAAAACTTCGACCCAACAGTTAGACTTCAATTCAACAACAACAATTCGATCCTCTAGTAGTAGAATAGAAAATCCACACTTGTGAGAGAGAGATGACCAAAAACTTCGATCTTGTCCTTTCCAGCAATTCTCCTTCTCCTTTTGGAATTTTGCACTTTTTCAGCCTCCTTCTCTTGGATATCGAACTTGTGTGAGAGTGTGTCCAAATGGATTCAAACTGCTTCAATATATATACTTTTAGTGAGGTTGAATTACCTTGTTTGAGGCCGACTTCATCTCCTTGAGGTTGACTTGGTGTGGAGGTGACAAATAGCTTATTTGACTCAATAATAAATCTTTTTACATGATTCAAAAGCCCAAGAAGGGTCTCTTTAAATGGAAAATGACTCTAATGACTCTGTATAAATCTTAGAAGTCCTCAATGGGGACTTTGACCTAAAACATGATGACCCAAGCATGAAACCCATGCTTTAATAAGTCATATTAATAATAATAAAATTTTTCTTTTTCTTTCTTTTGATAAATACATTTTATTATGACTCAAATACAATTATGAAGACCAAACCTATTTACATTCTTCAACACTAGAACCCTTTATAATAACTCCTTATTTCAAATCTGCTCCAATATGAGGCACATCATTTTACCTTCTTGGATCCTTCACTTCTGCTCGAATATTCCTTAGATCCGGCCACCATCTTGATTGGAAACTAGGCCGAGTACTTGACTCACTACGACATCCCTCTGGTAGGGTTAATGCAATCTTCTTAGGCTTAGACCACACCAATCCCTGCTTTAGGAGATGCGACTGTCGTCCAACAATAGATCAGGCCTTGCAGCCTTCCAAAACTAGGCCTTTTGACACTCTCATCAACCTACAGTAGGGTCTCGACCCTCTTCTCCAATTCTGGTTTGATGTGGCCTGGTTCTGCCCAAGCTTGTGACCAAAATCTTCCTAGAACAAACCTTCCAGCTTGGTTGTCTATTGATGCAACTCCTCTAGATGCCTGCGGCTCCCTTGTGTGCCTCTCTATGGTGATCTCGACCTTCTTAGCAACCCTCTCGATCCTTAGACTAGGGCTACCTTAGAGATACATCTTCGACCCTCCTTTTGATCAAGCGAGGAATTATCCACTTAGACTTAGGCTTTTAATTTCCCTTTCAGAATTTTAAACCCCATTTGGGTCTAAAACCCCACCGCTTGGGTCTTTTGCCCACAATGACCTTTTGTGACCAAAATTCTCACAAACCCTAATCTGGGCTTCTGGAATACCTCCCAAGTTACACTTTTTAGCAAATCCTAGTGCACTTGTACAATGAAATTATCTACCTCAAATTTGCATCTAGGCTGTTCCTAGATGCTATTTTCATACAGCAAGCTCTCACACACACAACCTATGCATACAAGAATCAATTACAAAGGTGCCTTTGTCCTCCTTATATGCACTTCAACTCAACTAAATTTGGAAAGTCAATTTTGAAACTTGGACTTGTGACTGAATTGTTAACTAAGTTAGACTAACTCTTCTAACTCGTCCTTCCTCATTTAGAAACCGAAGCTCACTAACTCGTCCTTTTCCAAAAATAACTTGCACTTGGAGACAAACAAGACCAAGCCTCCAACTCCTGCGCAATAGTTAAGTGGTCCATGACATGTCCTGATTTCTACGAACTCGTGCATGCTAAAGAAGGACTGTTTGTGGTCATCTTGACTAAGGCGCAAGTCAAGAAGGACCTTATTCGCTACACTTTTTGAACAACCAAAAATAGAAAGTGGTTACAAGATGCATGCAACCAATCCACATGTTTAAATCCCAAGGTAACCAACTCCACAGATGAATGTGCAACATGTAGTACTCAAACCCTAAAATAGTAAGTGGGCAACCCCCAACAAAACAAATCCATGGAGATAAGGGCGAATTATGGTTTTGACCATGCATAAACAACATGAAATAAATAAATATTCACCTCTAAGGATAGCAAGAAGTGTCTCCAAAAATCACTCTCCAGGGATATGCTCAAATATAATAAGATGACCAAGTAAATGCATGTAATGTACCATAAGTGTAGCCTTCCGAGTATACCACATGCCTCCCATTAAAAAGCTTCCATAACCAACCTCAAAATTCCCCCTTCAAGTGTGAAAAGGAACGCAATGAAGTATGGTATTTGTTACCCACCAAAATGGGTAAACCCCAGGAGAAAATTTTTCTCCTATTTTGGACAGCCAACTAGCTGTTATCCCTACACATTATCTTGATGTTGATGATATGCCAACTCCTCCACCATCTACACCAATCACTACACCTCTCAACATTCAACATTTCTGCTGGATGAAGGTGGGCTACCACTCAACATGTACTTTGATCATTTTGCAATCGGTTGCTTTTGCTAAATGTTTTGGGCATTTAGTATGGATAAAGTGGTGATCTAGATGATTGATTGACCTTGACTGTAAATTTGTTCTCTCACCTTACCAGGGGGTTGATTTTTAGCCCCAAAAAGCAGTCCAGGGGACCTCCCTTGAGGCCTTAGAGTTATAGAAGGGGCACTACTTGGAAGTCCAGGTTTTATATAGCATGTTCATTCTCCCTCTTACCATACATAACACTTTCCATGTCACATTACAAGCCCTTGATACAATTTGCATTCTTCGGGTCTAACTTGTCATTGGTCCATTGGGATTTGGCACTCTCTTATCCACATCTTTGAGTAGGGCTGGAAAACATTGCCTTGGAGTTTAATGCAGCTAAAATAATGGACAAGCATAATATGCCCGTAATTAAAGAAAATAAAATGAAAATGCAAAAGATGGTTGGGACATAAGCTAACCCATGGGAAAAAGCCTAGCATGAGCTCAACCCTCCTCATTAGTGATCACCTATTTCTTGAGCACTTGATGCTCCATATCATTGAAAGGAACCCTTGCATTTCCCAACCCTAATGAGTGATAAACTGCATCATCTTAAGGGGTAAATTAAATGCTATATCATAAAGAACAAACTTTAATCTTTGAGTTATGCATTAAAATACAAAGCATTGTAAAAAAGAAGTAAAAGGCATACCAGCGGGGTTGGAAAATCAGAGTGAGAAGGGTAACTCATGCATCCACGATTGATCCTTCCATTACATCTATACACTTAGGATGTGGACTCACATTAGCTGGTTCCTTGACAATGACACTTGGTCATGAACTCTTTCCCCGTCATTGTCACTCACTTACATCAACATCTATTGATCGAACGGTTAACCTCGGAAATGCCACCTCCCATTGGGGTCTGGAAGCACCTAATAGTGTTGACTACTTAGCAACCCCTACAAAGGTAAGGAACACCTTTATGAGACGTGGTCTAGTTAGATATTTGAGGGTGATCTTAGTTTGAAGTATTACTATGCCCTTAATGCTTAAGTATTGTCCACTTAGATGCATACGATCTTAGTCTTTAATGAACGGTTGCTTTCACTGGAGTTTGAGTTGATTTTTCCAGGTGGTCTAGAGAAGTAGAGGCCCTGATGGCACCTCATTCCACATGATGCCCAGGCCATATACTACATTCTAGAGAGCATGATGGCTTGGTAGATGCAACGTTGCCTACTTTTGGCAGAGCATTAGGCCTTTTGATGATTTTAGCAATTGAGATACATCCTAGAGCGCTCTTAGAAGCCAAAACGTTGGGCTTCTCTTGCCTAGCATGGAGTATTCTTGATGATGTAGCAGTGGGCTCAGTATGCCCCCAAGCTGGCTATGACATTACTTGATGTGCATTGATGCCATGCTTGAGGGCCCATATGAGGATGGTCATCCTTAGGATGATTGAGGAGGTCTTGTTGCACATGAAAGAGCCCTAACGCTGGAGAGAGGAGGCTCCATGTGGCTCATTTCACACCCATGCAGATGACATGTGGTACCCATACCTGGATCTTGGACCCTTGGAGCTTCTTTCATGCATGATTTGGGGATTTTCCTCAAATGGAGGATAATCGTGATGCTTGGAAGCATTCTTAGCCTTGTCTTTGCATTGATAGAGCATTTGTAGCGTAATAAGGGAATGACTTCATCAAATTTTTAGCTCTACTGCTCACACGTGTGGGCTTATAATGGCAAATTATGGTGTAAAGCTAGTGGGTTGTCTTCTAACCCTAATTTACTTTTTGTCCACTGAAAAATCAAACGTGTGTAAGGGATTTTAGTTAAAAATTAAGTGAGATAGACCTCATATAAATATAGAGTCACCTCACTCATTTATTCATCATTACTTGTGGAGAACTCAACCTGTATTAGAGATTTCAGCCTAACTTGTTGTACTTTGGTACTTAGAGGAGATGTGATCTTTTGTGGATATTTGGCTATTGGAAACTACTGTTTGTTGTGCAGGCACCATTTTGGGTTAAAGAAGGCTTGTTTCATATATATATTTTGAGTACCTTTTTATTGAATATCGTTTATAATTATTGCATGTAATGTTGCTAGGTTTTTCTATGGTCCATGCTAAATGCACATGTTTATATGAAATACTTAGTTAATTGTTGCATGCATTAATTTGTATCTTGGAACTTCCTTAGAGAGCCTCCTAGAGAGATTTTCTCTGGTAAGTTTATCTCGCATAAAGTGATAGCCATGGTTAGCAAGTGAAAAACTGGGGTTTTCCCCCTTACTCCCACTAAGGATTTGATATTTCCATGGTTAAATTCCCTTAAGACTCCATCATCCAAGTACATAGAGGGAACTGACTTGCATGTTGATGATAAAAAATCATAAAACTTCAATTTTTTTACCTCTCTCCCAGAATTTTAGCCCTTCAAGGCAAGCTGCTAAGATTAGGGTTTGAGGCAGAATTCAACTAGGGCATGAGCATTGAACTGATTGGAGGTCATTCTACCTTGTTAAGCCATAAAAATCATATTATAGCAATTTGCATGGTTGGAAATCCCTCCCTAGGGTTGACACTATCAACACTAGGCAATTCTATGGCTAGAAAAATCCTAATTTTGCACAAAGTTTTCAACATAGGGTCTGTTAGAAAATCAAAGATAATGTAGATTTTCTTACTTGGTAATTACTTGTGAGAGTTAATCTTCTTTCTTTTGTTATTTATTGTTCCTTCATGAAGCAATTACACAAATTATTCTTCCAAGATCACAAAGAAGCAAGAGACCCAAAATTTAGGCTTTCAAGCTAGGGAAAAACCCCACAAGGGGGAAAAATCAACAATCCTCTTCTTAACTTTCAAACTTTGCTCTAGCTAGAAAGGTCTCGACCCTATTACTACCTTAAGGAAAACTCAGATTTTTGGCCTTGTCAAAAACTATAGGATACTTCACATTTTTTCGTCTCTGCCACAAAATTTCAGTTAACTTGCACGTGTGATTGTAATGGATCAGAAGTAGGGTTTGGTCTTCTTATTCTTTGTATTAGGGCTCCAAATCGACCTCCTAATAGTTCATCATCCTGCACCAAAGGTCTTGACCTACTACATCCTCTATTGTGACCTGCATTGCTTCCTGCCTTGAAGATAGTCCATCATCACATTATCAAGGTAGCCAACACACTTGTCCAATCAACCTTGAACACAATTTGGCCGTCCTTTCCAAATTGCAGTTCTTTAATCAACCTTCACTATAGCTCTGTAGACTTAAATAATTTTGCCCTCTAGCTACTTCTCCCGTGCCTCCGAGATAGCCAATTCTTAGGGACTACACCAAACTGCTGTCTAGCATAGATAAGGCTACTCCACTATCTCTGCTCTTAGGGTCTTCTTCTGCTGCCTTCTTATAGTCATTTTGCTGCCTCAAAGATGACTGTACACTAGTTCTTCAATCTGCCCTCATACTCTTTCTTGACTGCTCCAAGAATGACATGCCTAGGGTTTGCACAGTCCACCCTCTAAACAACCTCGCAATTGCTATGAAACACTGTTTCTTAGGGTTTGCAAATCAGCACACACATCAATCTTATGCCTTCTTGCATCTGATGAACTTAGGGCTTTTCAACATCTGCCCAAAACACTTTAGGACAAACTTCTTCCAACATACCATACCTTTGCAAATTGTTTCATAATTATACAAAACTTAGAGCACATCAATCAACCCTCTAACAAGGTCTATAAAGATTTGATCTTAGGGCACGTATAATAGTCCATTTAACAATGGTTTAACACATAGTAGCATTGTCACTAGGGCTGCTATTCTCATTGTCTAAACTAGACTACGTCACCTTAGCATTTATTAACATAAGGAACAATCTACATACCTTTCCAAGGCTCCCAACATGGTGTGAAATTCTCGGTCCTGTGCAAGTATAAACTTGAGATTTTCAGCCCTCTTTCAGGGCTTCCGCAACAGCTTCAGAACAACCTTAACTCGGCCTGATAGATCTCCAATTGCTGTGTGACCTCCCTACTAGGGTCTATTTCTCCTGCGCAATATCATGAGGGAATTTGACCACCATATCAACACTCAACCATGTCATTGTTTAGGTGATCAAGAGATTTGACCATCCTTGATGCAACAGATCTAACTCAGCGCTCATCACAGAAGTACACCACAATGATATGCAAAAAAAATCATGCCCAAACATTCGTCTAACAGACTCCCTAAGTCAGGCAACCTAGAACATAGAAAGAAGGCTCCGTCTTGTCCTTCTTCACTTCGTAGCTTGACTCCTTTAGACGTCTGTGACTATTTCAGGCTGTTCTCTTCTTTGATGAATGCACTTGTGATGTATGTCTACTCCTTTTCAATGATTCTGGTGTTAACCATCCTTCTAAACATGTCTTTAAATTTCTATCCACATATGCTTGACTATCTTCTAAGCTTTATGCTACAAACCTGGTGCATGATACACTAGTCATCATCTTCATGATTTCTCAATAGTAAAGATCTCTAGGATCTTCCTTCTGCTTCTTTGAAGGTTCTTCATCTTCAGTTGTTAATGCTTCAGACCTTTCCTTCCTTTTATTGTTCTTAGGGTTCTTAGGACAAGTTTCTTTGTAGAGTCTATATTCATGACAACCAAAGCACTGAACTTTGGACATGTCTCTATTTTTGTTTTTCTTCTTCTTGTCAAAATTCTTCTTTGATTTAGCTGCATAGGCTTGGGAGGTTTCATTGACAGGTTGAGTGTTACTTCTAGCCTCTATTTTGGATTCTTCTATTGAACATTAAGCCCATAATTCTTCAAATGATGTTGCTTCTTTTCTTGCACAGGTGCTACTTGCAAAACCATCCCACTCTTTAGATAGGACGTCGATTGATTGCCACTGTAATTACTTTTGAATAAGATATTTTCTCACCAACTTCTTGAAGTTGATCTTTAATTTTTGGTAGCTTCATGAAATAAGAAGCTATAGTGTCTTCTTTTGTCATTTTTGATTGATATAGTTGAGTTCTCAAGACTATCATGTGACTTTTTGTATTGATGAAGTATAATTTCACCAAGGTATCATAAACTTCTTTAGATGTATATAATTCTGATACAAAAGTGATAAGGTGGTCTTTGATAGACTCAAAGAGAATTCTTCAAGCTGTAATTCCCCCTTTTCCATATTTTTGATTTCCTGGGTGTTATTCTCATTTGGAGTTGGAACCTTTCCTTGAATGAATTTCACAACATCATTCTCTCTAAGGACTAAGTCAATTCTCTTTTTCCATGCCTTGAAGTTGGATGCTCCTTCTAGCTTATTGCTCTCCTTGCATACAAAAGCCATTGAATTAGACATGTAGGATTGGAAGAAAGCTGCTACTGAACTGTTCTATTAGAGATGTCTTCAAATATAGCTGCTCCAAAGATGACCTTCTATCTTCTGTCTAGTAATAGTGTCTCATCTTCACCTTAGCTCTGATACCATGTTAGAAAATCAAAGATAAAGTAGATTTTCTTACTTGGTAATTACTTGTGAGATTTAATCTTCTTTCTTTTGTTATTTATTGTTCCTTCTTCATCAAGCAATTACACAATTATTCTTCCAAGATCACAAAGAAGCAAGAGACACAAAATTTAGGCTTTCAAGCCAGGGAAAAACCCCACAAGGGGGAAAACCCAACAATCCTCTTCTTATTGAATCAAGTCAAAATGAGATATCCAACCCAAGACCAAAGAATCTGATGAAGGCTCCAAGTTAGCCCTCCTCTCAAGTCAAAGTCAAATGCAGTGAACCTCCATCTTTCTGCGCAAGATATAGTCAACCTTCTTCAAACTTCGCTCCAGTACCAAGGTCTTGACCCTATTACTACCTTCAAGAAAACTCAAAATTTCGGCCTTGTCAAAAATTGTAGGATACTTCAGATTTTCTCGGCCTTGTCACAAGATTTCAGGAAACTCGTACGTGTGACTGTAGTGGATCAGAAGTAAGGTTTGGCCTTCTTATTCTTTGACTTTCCTTTGTCCCTTCTGAACATCAGCGTGTTTCTCCTTCTTTTAATCACAAAATTCGACTTGTTTCTTCAGAACTTAGTGGATGCCAATCAAGTCTTTTATATATATAGCCGCCCATGAGGTATCAAATAGCCACACATGTCGACTTTGACCGAGGGAGGGCCAACCTTAACCTTTTGACTATCTTTAATTTGTTGAAGAAAGTGTAACTAGGTTCAGTCTTCATGACATTGTATTTATGATTTTTGTAAACAAGAAAATGAATTTATTATTATTCCTTGCTGCATGGGTTTCATGAGCAAGAGGTCTCTTTATTTAGTGGCTCCCATTGAGAGCCTTAGGGTGTCAACGTGTCAATGTCACGCTCTTCTTGAGCCTATGTGTAATGTATACAAGTCAACCTAGTGTCTAGATCAACCCTCCAAGACAAGCACAATCCTCTTGAAGATGGAAGCAAGAAAAACGATATAAAACACAGTCATGTCGGCCTGCATATGAATTAAAAGGACAGTCATGTCGGCTTAATAAAAGACACAACGATTCACACTTATGTCGGCTTATTTATGGAGGCATAACAACTATAAATACCCCGCTGAGGTCACCACAGGATCACAGAAACTCAGACTTCTCTGCACCTTCGGATGAAGACAGAGGTACAGGACTTCGGATGAGTTCAGAACTCGGAGATCACTGTAATTTCAGATAAGTATAGACTTCGGATGGGTACAGGAAGGGTCATTCTCGGATGCCTCTGTAATTTCGTGAACAATTACAGTGGAAAAGTTGCAGTCTCATCCTCCTCAGTGGTGGCAATCTCAGTATGTCTGCAATCATGATCTCGGTGCAAGGAAAGTAGTCACCATCTCGGTGTTGCAGTAATAATGAAGATCTCAACCTACTAACATCGTGAAGCAACCTCACTATCTCAACATATTTAGAGAAGGATCCTGAAATGATCTCGGTGTCATGGTGAAGGTATTAATGAAGGAGTAGCACTGATCTCAAAAGTGCAACAATATTCTCGGTGAAGGTACAACAAAGTGTCAAGATTTCAGTGATACAATGATGATGACTTCAGTGCAACAACAGTGATGATTTTGTAGCAGTGATGATGATCTCAGCTATGACGAAGAAGAGGATTGGTGTCTTGGTCTTGGAGTGGCCTAGTAGGTCAAGGGTCATGGTCTTGGTATTCGTCAATTGGAATCTCTATAAGAAGAATTTTGTGCGGGTTTTCCTCTCCAAGAGGGAGAGGTTTTGGCCCTGGTAGAAAGCCAACATCATGTCTTCTTGTCTCTTTGTTTTTGGTATCTATTTGATGAACTAAGAAGACACACTCTAATAATAATAAGCGAAGATTGTGCTAAGAAGTAAAGATTAAATAACTCACAAATAGTTATCATGCAAGAAGAATCTCATTAGCTCTACATTGCCCTAGATTCTTCAACATAATTGACCAAAATAGAAAATATTTTTCTATCTTTTCAAATGTCAAATGGCATGTTTCAAATACATATTGCTTTGACTCCTTTTGACTTCTAAAACATGAATAACATGCTTGATAAAATAATAAAAATAAATTCTTTAATAAATATCTTTTATTATGAAGATTGACACTAGTTACATTTTCCAATAGGGTCACTTGAAGGTTTGTGGTTTTTGTTGTTGATTATATCCTTAAGAGCAAACCTTTTCTTTCTCTTTCTATGCCTAGTTGTGCTACTTTTGAATCATACATTGCAAACCTTAGGGATCAGGATACAAGCCTATCTTTGTAGGCTTCTTTGTAAGTACACTATTCCTTATCTCTTGAAATTAAGCCTTGTTCTTAGTTTGAGTACCTCGATTAAAGCCTACTGAAATGTCAGCTTTGAACCTTAAACGTAGAATATCCTTTAGGTGACCTAAACTAGGAAGCCTCCTCTCTGTGATGAAATTTGACTAAAGGGCATGAGGTGGATTGCTGAGGTGACAGTGGTATCCACCTCATTTTTGTACCTAAGTCTAGCTCTCGTCTTGTCAGGCCTCTCAACAAGACTTGCTAGATTTTGAGGCAACAATACCTCGCTATTAACATTAATTTGGATAAATTGGATTAATTTAATCATTGATTAGTTAAATCAACGTCAACATATGTGCATAAGGTTTAATGCTCAAATATAACCATAGTCCCCCTCCAATTATTCACCATTTGATTAAAACACCGTGAACATGTATGCTAATGAGGGTTGCACTCAAATGAAGTGTTGTACAATATAAATAAAAGATGTTCTCCGAATCAAAGTCTCGCCATGATAACAAAAAAACATAAACCCCAACCTAAGGTGCACCAACACCAAGGGATTATTACATCAAAAGTCATCAGCTAACCTTAGTGAAAAAGTGTGATCACCATCAAATTCTATGTACTGCCCTGAACCACTAGTAACTCAAATTTAGGAAATAACAGACATCAATGAGGTTATTGTTACTAACATCATTACAAACATTTCCCCATAGGTGATGTTTAGCAAATGTTAAATCATTAAGTTATATCACTTGGAGAAATCCCACAAAGGTAACATGAATCATTACACCATAACAACATCATAAGAGAAAGGGACATAACAAGGTGCTAACCCATCCAATCATCGAGTGTGTTGCCCATGACGTATCCAACACATGAAAACCATGTAGAACAACCCTTCCTAGTGACATCAACATCATACATTGAAACATCACGTTAGCAGGAAACATCAACAACATCATGAAAAATCTACCTCGTAACACCATCAGCTAACCGCTTAGGGGGGCTAGATCATCATCCATATCCAAGAGAAGCATGTATGCCAAACCGCATGATAATGAGATAGCATGCTCCACAACCATCTATAAGTGCAACCAAGGGATGATCAATAGGGCAAGCACATGTGAGAAGACCACCAAGCATAAATCACAATCATCTAGCCAAGGAGAAGTAAGACTCTTGCAAGTTAAATATGTCCTTCAAAATATGCAATGCCTTGAAGAGAAGGGGCTCCATGAATGTGAATCTTCTTGAGTTGGTCCAATAGCTCCAAGGAACCAGTTGCAAATTTCCATCAATGTGATGATAATCAAAATGTAGAACCTTATGCAATACGAGGTGTAACAAGCAACATTTTTTTTTATCCATTGGGAATTCTTAGTTGTTATGGGAGTTGCTAGGCAGTGCTCCCTATTTTTTTGAAATCTCAAAATTGGGTGAAGCTAGTACCAATAGCCTGCAAGCAAATACTAGCAAGAACTTGTTACTTGAGAAGAGATGAGATGTCTGGAGACACTCCCATCAATGGTCATTTGGGGGTCCCGCACTTGGGGACACCTACTTGTCCAACCTCATCATAGCGGGCCAATATTAATTAAACAACAAGTACAAACTTTATCCCACTATAGTTTTAAATCTTTGACCTCCAAGGAGGAAACACATGTTCTTAATGATTGGATCCACTCAAGTTTGCACAGGCAGTGCTCCCTATTTGGGCAGTGAGTGAGTTTTTTTACAAAGAGTGTGCTCATAAAATTCTCACATAGAAGTGAGCATTTAGAAAGCAAGTTTCCAAGGGCACTTCTTGGATGCTCCCTCTACGAGCATGTTTTGAGAGTGAAGCGGAGGCTGGTTGCTATGTCACAAGGTTCGGCAAACTTCAACCTTGAGGTTCAAAATTCAGTGAACGTAAAGATTTTTTAGAGATTTGGCGAACCTTATGGCCATTGACCAAGTTCATAGCTCAAGCTCATGACCACATTTTGCAAGTCAAGCTAGTAATCTATCCTTGCAATTTCCAAGTCCATAACATTCTTTATTTTTTTATTGATGTTGATTTCTTACTATTTCATGCTATATTTCATTTGAAAGTTTATATATTTATATATATAGAAAATGCATATGGATGAACCGAAAGATGAACTTCATTCGAACCTCATCCAAAAATTCGAACTCAAACCGAACCAAATCATTGCCAAACCTGAACTTGAACCCAAACCATGTGACTTAGGTTGGTTGAGGGAGTGGTATGGTGTGGTGCTCCCCCACAGTGTAGTTGTGAACTGTAGTGATACACCCTCGATGACTTATTACATATATCTCCATTTCATTTTATTCTGTGCAAGGATTATCTTAGCATTCAAATGTTTTACCGTCCATTCAAAAGTCATTGGAGAGTTTGTTAAGTCAAGTTAATCTCTATCTATTCTGCTGAGTACGTGTCCAGCAATCCAATTAGACTTTTTAAAGCAGTGTGGAAAAAGTCTGGAAAAAATCGAGATTAAATCCCCAACATGCAATTTTTTTGGCTGGCCGATTAAATCGGCCGATTTTTTGCGAGTTGAAAAAGTCGGGAATAAATCGGGACTTTTTCCAAAAAATCGTGAATGAGGTAGTTTCTTTAACGATTTTTTATTTTTATTTTAAAAAAAATCGGGAATTTTTTAAAAAAGTCGGGTTTTTTTAAAAAATGAATATTTATATATATATATATATTTTTAATTTTGTCGACTTTTTGCCGACTTTTTCAAGAAAGTCCTGATTTTAACGACTTTTTCAATTTCTGGACCCTTGCCAATTTAATCCTGACTTTGACTTTTTCCACATAGCTTTAAAGTGCTGACGTGTCAACTTTCTAGAGAATATGTAGTATTTGCTGGTCAAAAATTGAAGTTGTACATGCCTTCTGTATGTGCCAAATTGCTTAATGTTACTTGGCAAGTTTATTTGCATCGTATTTTACATATTGGCACATTCTAGTTGGTTATGCAATTTTCCTTCTGTTTTTTCATCTTATTTTCTTACTCACAGTTTTACAATTACCATTTAGTTGTACAAGCAATTTGTGCAATTTGTCAATGCCTTCTTTGGCAAACACTTATACTCCAGTCACACAGTAACCTGCAGTGAGTCTCTGTAAGATATTCCTCAGTGAATGTAAAATGTATGTCTCAGGATGGTTGAATAGGTTTGAGCATGACCTGCTTATGCCTTGATCACATATCATATTTTAACTTCTATTCATTCTCCTTTCATCATAGGGACTAAACTTTTCTCCTTTCATCATAGGGACTAAACTTTGAATGATTATATAGCTGACTCTAGCTTCATGATTGATAGGCTGATACAGACTCCAGTTGCATAGAAAGAATTTTCATTTCTAGAACATATAACATTCTTTAATAAGTTGTCACTTGGTCATTTTTCTCATAGTCATTATGTGGCATGTGCATATGCAACATTACTCCTCTTGTTGATGGAATATGTTGGTACAAAGTACTGGTGTTATCTTGGGACCAGGGGTAATTGTGATTCATAATGATATAGGGAGTAGTGAAGTTTATTTTTCATTTTTGAAACTGAACAAATCATGGATAGTCTTTATTGACATTTCGATATGTCAACTGCAGATATGTAAATGTTTGATGTCAAATTTTAGTAGGATCCTAATACATTTCGGGCAACCTTGAATAGTTTTGCAAGAGTTGCCTAGGTTTCATGAAATGCATCTTGTTCCTCATGGTCTTTCATATCTTCTGTTTGCAGGTGATTGATTACAAGACTCAGCAAAACAGGCTCTTTCCCTTGCTGGCTACAGCTTATGCCTTCCGATTTGTGGGTGAATGGATGAAATGGCTATACTTGGATGTAGTAAAACGTTTGGGAGCAAAGGATTTCTCAACATTGGCTGAAGCACATGCATGCACTGCTGGGTTAAAGTCATTGACAACATCAGTGACTGCGGTGGGTATGGTTTATATTGTAGGCATCTGTTAAAGTTGATGCTCTTAAATAATCATAGTCTGATTTGTTATCTACCAATTCTCAGGACCAAGTGATATATTATTTTTTGTATTCTAATTTGGAGATTTGTAATTGCAAGGCCTCACACGTGGCTTCGTACCCATTAGTGCATGGTTGTTTATAGAGAGGGATTTTGTTTAATCTAATAATGTTCTTTTCAATTTTGATTACTTGTATTACTTTACAAATTTTGTGCAGAAGTCTAGTCTGCAGTTACTAGGATTTGTGGTGATACATAGATTTGTCTAACTGCTTACTGATTACATCCCTGTACTGATGGTTATATATATTATGCAAATTATTAACCATTGTGTACTGGACTGCTACCTGGTGAGGAGCAGCTCCTTAGTGAAGCTTATTTATCATTGAATTCTCCAGAGCTTTCGTTGTAGTCAATGTTATCATCGTCATTTCTGTTCAGGCCTTTGACAGTGGTGGGGGATAGCTTCTTCATGACCTCATGCACACTTTAAATTTTATACCATCTTTGTTTTATTGCCTCCCTCAGGTTACCTCGGTTCCATGCTATTCTCTACAGGCACTAGATAATCTCATATATAACTGATTTGTCATATTCCATCATGTTGTCCAATCAAGCAGTGCATCATTGATTTTGTTGCCCAAATTTGAAATTTTATACCAGTCCAACAGAAAGGCCCAGCACAACAGGTAAACATCATTCACAATTCATCTAAAATTCTGCGACCTTAGGAAACTTCATTCAGCAAAAGAAACGTTCGCCATAAATAGCCAATGGAATTTTATTGTATATGAAAAGAATATAGATAGAGCTTCCCCTTGATTTGAATGGAAGAGGGTGGAGGACTTGGAAACTTCAGATACATCTCAGACAAGAAAAGACACCACAATACATGCTGTGTGAGTCTCTCCAAGAAAAAATGGTATAATCCATGTTGGGTAGGTTACAACTTTCCTATTTAATATCTTTGCCAAAAGTCAGGCTGATTACATCAATCGATCTACACATGCTTGATGAAGCTCATCCCAAGGACTCCAAAATGGAAATGGTTAGAGGTTGGAAACTTATTATCTATGTCTCTTACAAATTCTTAGTAAAGGCCTTGGCTAGAAGAATCAAATTGCTTGTTTCAATAGTAGGTGACTAGAGTAAATGGGGTCTGTAAATGGACAATTTTTTTGGCAATCTCATCATGACTTGAGAGAATATTGATTGGTTCGTGAATCTAGTCAAAAGCCGCTTTTTGAAGATAGATGTTGATAAGGCGCTTGATAAGATTTAATGGACTTTCATTCTAGATATGCTTGATTGGTTAGGATATGGGTGTTTGGTTTTAAGGGGCTCGAGCAACATTTTCCACATAGGCTTCAGCTAGAGGTTGTGTGAATAGAACCCTATCTATGCAAAACCATCTCCAAAAATCTATCTTTTAGTGCTTCCCTTTTGCTCCCTACTTGTATGTGATCATTGTAAATGCTCTTGGTTTTTTATTAGTAGTAGTTAGAATGCTAGGGAAAGTTGGAGGGTTTTCCTTGCTTTGAGGTTGTAATGTCCCCGACCACTTTGGAAGCTTATGGCAGAGTCCGCTAGCCTAAAGTGGCTCCCATAGGCTAAAGAGGGCAAATATTCAATGTAGGGGACTAAAATTGCCTAAGGAAAACATTATAAAGTCCAAAAAGGTGAAAGGGTGATATTTCCGAGGCAAGTAAAAAGTCACTTTAACTTTTATAAAGTGAAATATCATAAAGTGACTATAAAAGTCGATTTAATGGGAAGGTGAAAAGGTAACCCTAAACTCATAAAAGAATGAAAATGAGGAGACTCTCCTCATACATGCATTTTGTGAGTTGGAGAAAGAGCTCTTGGAGAGAGTTTGAAGGAGAAGCTTAGGGTTTTGGAACCCTAGCTGCCACAACAAACTTCGGTGTTGAAACTAGATACCCTATTTTGGATTTGAGAATGTGTAATGTCTCAAAAGCAGAAAATTTGAATAGAGAATGATATACAAAAGTAAATGCGATTCATATACAGAAAAATTAAACGAACAACAAATGCTCAATACACAACATAAATATGAACCAACGGAGCCATTTTATTAATGGAGTGGAGCAAGTATAATAGTGTGGAAAATGCACCTGGGTTTACCTCAAGGGAAAGCTTGACAGAACTCAAGTGTCAAACAAGAATCTCAATGTTGGAAAGAACTGCTCCTCTAATGCTTTGCGTTGTCTCTTGGTAACTACAACTGCTCACTGGAAAGGATCTGCAAAATATCCCGCTTTTGGTGCTCGGAAAGTGATGAAACTTCAGCCACAAACTCTTTGGCCAAAACCCACAAAAATCCATAAATTGTTTGGCCTGATTTTGACCTCCCAAAATTGACCCCCAAAGGCACTGTGCAATCCCCAACAATTATGCACTTTCTACAGCAAAGTCACGGCTGAAAACCCCACTTCCGATGCTCAGAAAATTTTGAAACTTTATATCTGGGATCCTTGTTAAAATCCCAAGAAAACCCAGAAATGGTTTGGCCAGATTTTGACCTCCCAAATTCGACCTCTTCTATGGCCCACGCCCTCCAAACAACTCCAAAAATACGGCCTGCAAGGAATGACCACAAAGTCCTCCTCCAAGCTCTGAAATGGAAGCAAACACCACTCCAAATATCTCCTCTAACCTCGACGGCAAAGCTCAGCCTTAAGGACTGATACTCTACCCACCAAATGAGCTCCCACACACTGCCTCTGCGCTAGCCTAGGTAGTGCGAAAGTCACATTACCAAGCCAGAAGCTCAATCAGGGCCCAAACTCTCCTAAATCCTGACAATCCTACCTAGCCTCCTCTCTGGAAAATCTCATGTCATATCTCCATTGTTAAGCACCACCAATGAACTCGGCCTCCTCTCCACTGCATCCGCTAGTAATATGCACAACCTGGAAGGGAATGCTACTGCTGTGAATCACAATGTGATCCTCCTCTTGAAGAAATGAAGAAAACCTTCCTAGGGTGGCACTTGAAGTCCCCCGAAGAAAGGGTGAACTCTTAGCCTGAAGAACTCGTGCTAAATAGCCAGTTACTCGGCTAATCAACTCGAGCAACCAAAGAGAAATCGATATACTCCAATAAGATGAATGAAATGAGGAGAGCTACCTTCCTTATATAGATGTCGTGGAGCACTTTTCCCTCCAATTTTATCTCCATTGTGGGCGCTCACTTAACCACCTACATGCAAAACTTAACCACCTTCATGCAAACCGAACTAGGAAGTGCGTCTTTCCCTAATGTGGGTGGCCCCCATGTGTAATTTAA
The DNA here is from genome assembly GCA_031772625.1 of Pinus tabuliformis. Classification (NCBI taxonomy): domain Eukaryota; kingdom Viridiplantae; phylum Streptophyta; class Pinopsida; order Pinales; family Pinaceae; genus Pinus; species Pinus tabuliformis. Next base: position 832,997,912 of record CM062816.1, read on the forward strand.
CCACAACAAAATAACTTCTCCCACGTCTAATCTCGTAAGAAAAATCGAATGGGCCCCATCACCTTGAAAATTGACCCCAAAATATAAAAATTAATCTTGTTCCAAAATAATTTAGGAAGGGAAATTACAGAATGAAATCACTCTGATTTCACCTCTGAGCTTCAATTGAGAATTAGCTCTACACGAAATACTGAGGTACCTAGGTTTTATCAGTTGATTTTAAGATTTTATTTGCTGCTCTTCATTTTATTTTGACTGGTTGAGGAGACAAGTGAAGAAGCACAACCCAAATACCAGAACTGAACTGAGGTCGATTTTGTGACTGAGTCATACACAATTAAAGGGAATGAGTATTATGGAGTTGTTGGATGAGTTTTTGTAACATTTCATGGTCAGAACCACATTCCTCTCTCTGCTGGACAAACTCTTAATTGGGTCGAGCTTTTTTTGAGAGGCAGAAAGGAGTTGAGTTGCCATCCTTGATAAGTGAGTGAAATATAAATTGTTGGGCTGAGTTTCTGCTAAAAACAAATCGAGTTCTGGCCTAAAGGTAGTCGTATTCCCCTCTATCAGCTTAGGCCGTGGGCTATTGTCAACTGTTGGGCGTGTATTTCCTCCACAAAAGGCCACATTCTACCCTCAACAAAATCGTGTGACTTGGACGTGGGTCAGTGAGGAAGCAAACTCAGAATTTTTAGATGAGTTGATGTCAAAACGAGCAAGAACAATCTCTATGTGGTCTGGAGTCTCATACATTTCCTTTGGTGGTGTACAAGAGTTCTGGGTCAGTTAAAGGCTGTACCAGGGAACAATCATTACAACACAGTGAACATCGACTCATCGTACGTGCTGCTGAAGCCATATTCGAACTTGGTCAAAGCACTGGAGGGTATCTTACTAATTCGAGTACCAGGTTCATCTATCTCATTGTAACATGTCATTTTCCCTTACACAAATTCATAACTTCCTGATGTGGTACACTGATTAATTGACTTGAATGAAAGATTGTTTGTGGGCTTATACTCTTTGTTTCTAAGTCATTCATATTTCTTGGTGCACTTCCAAATCATCTTAATATATAAACTGCAATGTTTTCTATATTGAAGAGAAACCATTATGTGTATGTGCAATGTTATGTGAATAAACACACACATCTATAATAGTATGTCTAAACTCTGATTTTTATAACTTTGAGGAGGGAGTCTCATAAAACTTGACAGAGACAGTGATAATTTTGGAGTCATTCATGAACCGGAATATTACAATGGTATATGAGCCTTGGTCTTGGTTTAGTTGTGGGTTGTTAAAAGCCAGAGCTTAAGAGTTTAGTAGCAGCCTAACATTGGTTACATGACTGAAGAAAATCCCTACAGAGGTATAACCTATAGAAGGAGACATACCTACAAAGAATCAACTCCCCTTACAAAAGAAGATATCCCTTATACAAAGAGTGAAGAGACACTTGAAAAGGGGAAGGAGATAGAGGAAACACCTGAGATTGAAGAGTCAGATATGGGATATAAGGAAGAACAAGCCTTTAACAATTTGCTCAGGGTTATAAACGACTTGGCCAAGGGCCAAAAAGAGATGGGTGACTTGGTGAAAGGCATGTCAAACACAAGAACTCATTGGGAAGGAGCCATTGAATGGGGAAGGCCCGAAGGGTCCAATAGCGTTGAGGGCAGTCAAGCCCGTACTCATGTGTAGAACCAATCACACACTGATAGTAAATGTTCGGACTTAATATGCCTCACTTTATACATGAGATACCAGAGGACATACTTGGGCAGTCTCGCCATGGAATTCTCGATGCAGAGTACATGGAGGAGTACAGGGTATTGGGACGGGAATTGCCACCTTCAATTGAAAAGCAGCCCCAAACCATTTTAGAGGGATTCAAAGCAGAATCAGGAGCTATGGAAAACTTTGGGGAAGGTGACCATCCCCGAGTTTGATGGGTCAACCAAGTATTCAGCTGGATCATGGGTTCAAAAGATGGATACATATTTCCAATTACATTAGATGACCGAGGTGGAGGTTATTAAGCTAGCCACACTTCACTTTGATGGTGAGGCCCATGAGTGGTGGTAACATGGGTTGGTGACAATGGGGCATAGTAGCATCATCTCATACACAAAGTTCACGTAGAGACTTATTGAGCGTTTTGACAGGAAGGATCTGGATATTCACTTTAGAGAGTTGGCACTACTCAAGCAGACAGGTAGTCCAGAGGCTTATATTGCAGAATTTCATAGGATGGTGGTCATGGTCATTGTTACCATTCAAACTAGCAAGGGACCTCAGAAGGAGGTTCCTAAGAGGGCAACTACTAGGTCAAGGGCAACAAGGGAGGCTTAGCCCACTGTCACCACAACTAAGTTGCCCTGCTCTTTACGGACTATCACCGATGGGAGGAGTCCCGATAGTGTAGGGATCACTTTGTAAAGTAGATGTCAATGGAGAGGTGAGGAGTGACCTTGAAAACCCTTTCCCAAGGATGGAATGAGTAATGGAACTTGCTTGCTCTTTAAGCAAGGGACTTGGTCCACTAGGGGTAAGGGTTGAGGATTGGAGGGTTGAAGGAGAAAAGATAGGTTTATAAAGGAGTTTTTCAATCCCTATAATCCTTGGAAACATGGATTCCCAAATGGTCTTTGACAAATAGTCTTTATTGAGAAGTGGGACCACACGGGGCCAAATGGACCCAACTTAGGTTCAGGGATGGAATGTAACTACCAATGATGTTCCTATCCTGGACAAGGTGAGGGGAAAGGACCAAACAAGAATATTTACTTCAAAAGGTTGAATTGATCCTATTGAGGTCTAACCTTGGGGATGCCTAGGCAAAATTTGGTCCTAGAGCTAGGGCTTGGGATTCTCGGAGATTCCACTGTTAGAATTGCCTCAAATTTGGAGGAGAGGGGGGGGACCCACCAACGTAGTAGCCTCTAGGAGATGAAAGTTTTTCCTTGGGTCAATTCCTAGGAAATTGATGCCCTAGGTGACCTAATGAGGCTAGAATTAGGGAAAAGGGAAAAAATAGTAAAACTAAGGTTAAAATGATCACCCCTTTAAGGGACCAATGCCTAATTCACTTGGGGATATGGAGTCAAGGATGATAATGAGTAAGAACTTGGTTTCTTTATCAAGGAGGCCCAGAAAGTGAACTTCATCCAATGTTGAGAGAAAGACAAGAAAAGTGACCTTCAAGCATTTATACTTCAAATAAAATGATGCAAGCTTCTCGAGATAAATAAATCTCTAGGACATTTCATTCATATAACATTGGCCCATACATTAAATTAGCTAAAACGTGATCAATTCCACATTTCGATAATGCAGCAACTAGCCCTAATTTTAGCAGTATGCAACAACAAGAATAATAAACTTTACTTACAATATTATAGAGTATATCCACCCAACATTTCGTTTGCTCAATAGAGCTCCAAGACAAGAGAAATAACCCAAATCCATACATCAAAATTCATCCATCTCCAAAAATATCCACCAAGGAAAAAAGTGTGAAAATTCTCTATGCTTAGAGAGATCTCAAGTCAAGTGATGATCCAAATGAATGTATCTAATGTCCATATATAGCTTCCTAATGAAATCGAATTAGCCTATGGGCACCTAAAGATAAAATAATGTGCAATTAATAACTCCTAATGGTGACAAGCCCACCATACTAGCTCATAATGTAAAAACAAGCCTCACAAGGGGCCAAATAATGATGTATGCATGTCGTAGGGCCCTCCAAAGGCTCAATAACATCTTGAAGTGCCATATTGAGGAATAATTTCCTCGGAATATGATGGACAAGGGGGTGGCCACTTGTTCTCCAAGTAGTAGACCTGTGGTGCTCTCAGTGGGTCTGAGGGCACATCAATGACCCCATGGGGCTCCATATGGATCGAAAATGCCCGTAGATCCTTTGCAGTGGTCCAAGTGGTGGAATGAATGCTACCATGACATCGTACGAGTGCTGGGCTAAGTTGCACGGAGCGCTGAAACGTTTCAGAGTTTCTGAAATGGATACATTTAGAAATGTCACCTCCCAAAAATGGAAACGTCGGTCGAAACGCTGGCTAAAACGTCATATATGTTTTATATATATTAAAAAAGTTATAAATAAGTGAATAACACATTATCTTGCAAGAATAAAGGGAATAAGACCCATAGATGACAATTTAGAAGGAAAACCAAGTCTATATTAACTCTCATAGATGATTACATAATGGTAGAGTTTCGGTCAAGTTTCGGGTACGGGTACATCCGGAAACGCCGGGTTCTTAGAAGTTTCGTGCAACATAGGTGATGAGACACCTGCCAAGAGTGTGGGGCTCCTGTGGGGGCCTGCTGGGTATACTATACCAAGCCTATCACCATCGTCTCGAAAGTGGATTGCGAGTAGTCTCCGGACATCCATGAAGATTAATGGAGTATTGTCTGTTGTTGTGGAGGCCCATGGCTCTCTGTGCACACCCTACATGTGCCAATGTAGGGTTCTGGGGGTCAGGATCCCATATAGGGAAGACAGACCCAAATGGAAACCACCTACAATCCTGCATAGGATCCAATGCGTCCCCTAGGCTTCTAGTACAATTAGTTAGTAAAATAATCGGGTAAAAGAGCTTACAAACCATGGATAGCAAAGTGGGCATTTCATAATGGCATGCCCTTCCATAGTGGGCTTTGGCATGTTCTAGTGTCTCCAAGCTCCAAAGGGGGTTAGCCAAGTACCCTTAGAGGGGATAGTGTGTCCAAGGTACATCCTTCCAATGGGGGTGGCAAGTGAAAAATAGGTGACGTGGGATAGGGAATGAGAGGGACAGCCCTGGGCCACATAATGGACATAAGGGTAGCTAGGTAAGGGGAAACCCACACCTGGGTATGTAATGTATAGGAGGGAGTAGTCATGGTACATGAGGTGCCCGACCTTGATTTTTCCACCCTTCTTTATATGCCTTTTATGAATTTTCTTTAATTAACTGATCGGGGCTGAAAGGATAAGAGCATGATGTGTATAATATAACAGCGTTTACCCCTTTTCAGGTAAGGTGGTGCATTGCCCTCTAGGGGTTGGGACAATCATGGGTTCCTAAATGATAAAGGAGGCTCATCTAGGGCCTATGGAGCAGGGTGATGGCCATGGATTGGGGTAGAGCTCATGCATTGGCTTTTTCCCACTTGCTAATTATTTTTATCCCGACCATATTTTGCATTTTATGGTACAATTTCTTGTTAAATGTGGCCAATTACGCTTTTTCTTCTTTTTTAGTTGCTTCAACCTCCGAGGCATCATTCTAGGCTTGATCCAAGGTGGGGGCAAGGGGATGGGAAGGCTAGCCCTATGTGGACCTAGGTGGGAGAAATGATGAATGGGGGTATAGTGAGTGGAAAGGGAGTAATATGTGCAGGTAGAGGAGCGGGACCACACACCCAAAGTTAGGGTTTCCTAGGTAATACCACCTTAAAACCTAATGGTCAATAAAGGAGATCCCTGGGGACAAAGATCCAAAGCTAACAACCAAAAGAGATCAAGGAGAGAAGAGTACAAACTAAGCCCACTCTTTCCGCCAAATCCCCCCATCAATCCATATCCAAATAAACCCAATACTCTACTATCAAATGACAAGACATATCTTTAGATTCGGGAGACCTACCTTCAAACATACGATTAATATAGGTGTGTGAGGAATTGCATGGCTGGCTTAGGTGGCATAGAAGTGGTACAACGAGCTAGTAGGAGGCATCAAGGGGCTGTTGGCTGCTGACTGAGGCTCATCATGTATAAAAAATTCTCTCGGGGTTATCACCTGCAAAGTGGTGGGTAACATCTGGCTCCAACCGGGACGTGATCTCTCGAAGAAGTGGACGAGGCTGCTCGAATGGGAGGTTACGAGATCTCCAACAATCTCTTGGTCACCGTAGACCTGTTATCTGCACATGTCAAAGATCAAAGCCACGGGGCAACATGCTTTTCACGTTGTCTTATGATCACCCATGCTTAATGTTAGCCCAATAAACCAACAAGAAATGAAATAAGCAATTTTTTATTTTATTGTTTATTTTTTCTCCAACAATCTCTTGGTCACCGTAGACCTGCTATCTGCACATGTCAAAGATCAAAGCCACGGGGCAACATGCTTTTCATGGTGTCTTATGATCACCCATGCTTAATGTTAGCCCAATAAACCAACAAGAAATGAAATACGCAATTTTTTTTTTATTGTTTTTTTTTTTTTTATTAAATGCAATCTAATCTATCATGAGAAACATCATATGTGGTTAGTTCTAATGCAAAAATCATCACGCAATGCATCCTACCCTAACATGCATATGATAATGCTAATGCTAAGTGTAATCATAAAGCCAATGCAACCAACATATCATCGTATCAATATACATATGCCTGCTAGTATGATTACTCATGAAACTAAACCCAAAGCGAATGCGGACATAATTAGATAGGGGGTGAAGTGGGTGGGAGGTGGGAAAACATCATCTCCATTCAAGGTAAAAGGAAGCCCTAGGAGAAGGACTATGTCTGTTAATTAGTGATCTTCATAAGGTAAGTAGTGACTATGTCTGTTCTGGTCATCCATGGATTTGAGCTTGTTTTGCAATATCATCTTCTTGTTTTTGTTCTTAATTTGGAGAAGATTAACTAAGGCATCAAATGTCTCCTCTTCCATAATGTTCCTGGATAAATGAGGGATTGGAATGTCCTTTACAGCATCCAAGATCATCTGCTTGGCCTTCACTTCCTTTTTGTTGTGAGCTCCCAAGTACCACAGATTTCTAGGCGGAGTCACAATGTCCTTGACAGTATCCCAAGGATCATTCTCTTTTAGCAAGAATGTAAGCCTCACCTTTCATCCTTGGAAATTTAAGGCTTCGTCCAATCTATCTTCAAACCGGAGGTCCATTGCTGCTATCTCTAAGATCTATTGCACAAACTCTCAAATCAAAAAATAAAACTTCGAAATTCTCTCACTGTTGGTCCTTCTTCATTGCAATAGATGTACTATTGCAAATCCATGATAATCTCGTTTGGGGATCAAGCTTTGATACTATGTTAGAATTTTCAGCCCTAGGAGACTAATGTCTTTATGATCTCAATCGAACAAGTAGATTTTTTAATTTTATTAATGCTGAAATTAAATGTCAGACTATGGCATTAGTCATACAATAGCTAGAAATTAATTAGAGGAAGCATAAAAATTTATTTCTCAGACACAGGTAATTATTCCTTCAAATAAACTTTTCACTCCTTTAAAAAATCTTACTAGTGCACTTTCACAGGTTTCACCCTCCACCTGAAAAGAAAGAAAACAACATGCAATGATTCGAAAAACAGCTTAAATTTGAGTTTCTACAAACTCTTTGAGAGGTACAGCTGCTGAAAAAATAAGCAACAACAACACTCTGCTGTACAACAATGTTGTATGGACTGTACGATTGCTGTATGGCGCTGTTGTACCAATTCTGTACAACTGTACGGATCCATATGGTACTGTCTGTTTGACCGTATGGGCGTCCATTCAACTATATAGGACCGCTGTTTCATACTATGTGCTGCCCAGGTATGCCTCTTCCAGGGCTGCTTGCTGTCTCTCTTTCTCACTTAACTTCATACATGTGTGCGGAAGCCTCTATTTTGCCCTTCCTTTATAGTTATATTGGATAATCTATTTTTTAAGATTACTCCTAGTCTGAGTACAATTTTAGACTCAATTGCCAAATTTAGAACTTTAAGTTTTTTGCTAAAGTGAATTACAAAAAAGAATTACTTTTCAAAAATAAATATTTTTTCTTTTTATGGAAATATATCGAACTACTTCTCGCATGTTCACATATCATAATATTTCCAACTGTTGCAAAATGATGGCAAAATTTTATGCCATGTCAACAAAAGGAATTACAAGGATATTTGTTGTGACAGATAAACATCTTTCACCTTTCATCATTTTGCTACCTTGTAAAATTCGAACAACAATGTAATCTGTACTATAAATATTGCATAGAATTCCATTATGTGGATGGAATATAGATACAGTCCCCCTTGCCCATGACGGAGAAGGGAAAACCACTTGGAAACATACATCCAGCTTAGACAAGGCCAGATTCCCTATGACAAGACTGATTAGCAAAAGTAAAAGAGCAGAAAAGAAGGCAAGACTGATTATCTTCCATGTAGTTAAAAGTAGTCTTGCTGGACTTGCTTTTTTTAAGGATCAATAATATATAATTGTCTTTGACAGGTGAGCCTGATCTTCAATTATTGGAAAAAGGTGACCTGCTAAAATTAGTATTTTTTTGGAATCTGATAAACTGACTTTGCAAGGAGCCTTGGTTCATGCCAATGCTTGGATGCATGTGAAATGAGACCAGTGTTATGGAGTCTTGTTGGATCTTAATCCTTTAGTTGCACTAGCTGTAACAAAGTTCGTATACTCAGAGAAATGCTCTGATACCAATGTAACGAACAAGGTTCGTATACACAACAATAATCTTCAAAATACTTGGTACACGAAGACATTCATTGAGGATAATCATAAGAAACATATATTGAATAGTGTATAAAAGAATTGATATGAGATGATTACAAATGAGTGGAAGAGCCTGCTTATATACCCTAGGCATGTGCCTTTTCATGAATGGTCATGTCTTTAAGACATGCCTTTTCATTACTAATGACTATTTAGTTAACCTTATTATGACTATTACTGTTTACATTAATTTTATATGAATTATATTTATAACATTGCCTTCCTTTTAAAAAACTGTCCTCAAAGCTTACTTATTAAAGGGCTTAATTTCTTTTCTTGTTTTGAATATCTTCTCGTCTTAGTACTTTCATCTTCGTTGATACAAGACGATATGATCCTCTAAGTTGTTGAAATTTGGTACCGGAGGACAGGTGGTTCCCTTAGGCTTTGATCTTTGGCCTAGGGAAAAGTGTCCAAAAGAATTTAATTTTTCTCCTAAAGTGACTTTATAATTTTATAAAGTTAAATCTAATTTAAAAGTGACTTTAAGTGATAAAGTTACTAAGTCTAATTTTAAAGTGACTTTTATAAAGTCAATGAAAAATTAGAAAGGAAAAATGACTTTGGAAATAAATGGCTAAGTGGGTCTTTATTAAAGTGGGGTGAATTAAAAAATAAAAAGTGAGATTTAAATGAGCATTTAATCTCAGCCTTAGATCTCAATCTATTTCAGCCATTGGATTTAGGGATCACCCAAAAGTCACTTGGATCACCCAAAAATCACTTGGGGTTAGATTAGAGGAGGAATTGAGGAAAATGTCATTAATTCTTTCATGAGCAGATTGAGAGAAGGAGAGCAAGAGAGCAAGGGAGATTTCTGGACAGTGAGCTGCGAAGTTTCAACAGCGGAGTTCAGCAGAGCGGAGTTTCAGTAGCGGAGTTTCAGCAGGGCGGAGTTTCAGCAAGTCTGTACAGCGGAGTTTCAGCAGGGCGGAGTTTCAGGAGAGCGGAGTTTCAGTAGCGGAGTTTCAGCAGGGCGGAGTTTCAGCAAGTCTGTACAACGGAGTTTCAGCAGGGCGGAGTTTCAGCAAGGCGGAGTTTCAGCAAGGCCGAGATAAGTTGTAAAAGTTTGCTTGCTGATTTTTGCTGAATATTTCTCTTACTGTAAAAAGGCATTTTCCAGAAATAAAGAAGAGCTCTCAAACTGGTTTTCCCCAAGAGTTGTACGGGGTTTTTCCAGGGTCACATTGAGCAAAAATCTCAGTGTTTAAATGTGTTTTAATGGCTGTTTATTACTGCTGATTTTTATTTCTGCAGTTTCCAGCATTCTGTAAAATTTCCAGAATTTGTGTTTTCAGCAAATTTATTTTTTCCAGCTTGTTAAATGTATGGTTATGCGAAAGAGCATTTAATTATATGGGAGAAATAAGGAGAAACTGAAAACCGGGGTGGGAAATGAGAAATTTCTACATGGTATCAGAGGTTGAGTGCTGAAGGGCAGTTTGGGATAGCAAAAGGAAAAATTACAGCTGCTGATTTTTCACTCAGAAAATTCCAGCAAGCTGATTTTTTCATAAACAACAGTTTTATCTTTACTACAGTAGTGCTATTTTTCAGTTTTAGGACAGCAGGATGTCATTGGGATTGAGGGTGGAGGATAGGCTGGATGGGCATACAAATTACAGCGTTTGGAAGGAGAGAATGCAGAGTATATTTGAGGAGGCAGAAGTCTGTGATATCATGGTGCATACCACACAAAACCCTGTTGTTGTGCCTACTGATGCTACTCAGTTGACAACATATAATAAAAAGAACAACAAGGGTAAGAGGCTGATTCTAGACGGAATCAAAGACCATTGCATTCCTCATGTGAAAGGAAAGAGCAATGCCCATGAGATGTGGACAACATTGTCCAATCTCTACCAGAGTACCAATGAGAACCGGAAGATGGTCCTGAAGGAGAAGCTGAAGAACATTAAGATTGGTAATGATAATGCAACTGGATATCTCACAAAGATTATTAATGTGAGAGATGAGTTGGTAGCAATTGGAGAGGCCATTCCACCCACTGAGTTGGTGCGGATTGCAGTGAATGGCCTCCCCCGTTCATGGTTGAACTTTGCTGATGGGGTTTGTGCACGTGAGGCCCTTCCCACATGGGAGAGGTTTTGGGATGATTACATTTAGACAGAGATCAGGAAAGGTCAGCTTGGGGCAGCCAAGCCAGTTGAGCAGGATGAGGATGTAGCACTGGTGGCGGGAGGCAAGAAAGGCAAAAGGAAAAAGCAGGCTTCCACAAGCAGTGGTGGGGGCAAAGACAAAGGTAAAGGTAAACAGGGGAACACACAGAAGGACTATTCCAAGGTGAAGTGTTGGAATTGTCAAAAGATGAGACACTATGCAGTTGTGTGTCCGGAGAAGAAGAAGAAAAAGGGGAAGAACCGGGACGTGGCAGCTTCAGCAGAGATTGAGGACTTTGCAGGTCGTTTTGACCGGGAGTTTGCGTTCACTATGTGTGAGTCCTCTAGTGGAGGATCACCTGCCACACAGGTTCAGAGGGAGCATGCTTTTCCCTCGATTAGCGGAGCATCTTCAGGTATCTGGTATGTGGACAGTGGGGCTTCACGTCACATGACAGGAGTCTGTGGGTACTTCTCAGAGCTTTCAGAGAGTGGCACTGATATAGAGGTAGTACTCGGTGATGACAGAGTTGTTAGAGCAGTCGGGGTGGGGACACTGACATTTCAGAGGGAGTCCAAACCTCCCTTGAAAGTGTCAGATGTTCTTTATGTGCCAGGGATGAGGAAGAACCTCATATCCGTCTCAGCTTTGGAGGACAGAGGATATGAGGTACTGTTCAGGGGAGGACAGGTGTTGATGTATCCCAGGGGCACTCCAGCTGATTCAACTAGAGTGATAGGTGTATGCCATGCAAAGGTGTACAAGTTTGCATTCCAGCCCCTTTTGGCATTGAGCAGTAGTACCGACAGCAGAGTTAGCAGTTCTGAGCTGTGTGAGATTTGGCACCGCAGGATGGGACATACGTATCATGGAGCCTTGAGGACATTGCGGGAGATCACTACAGGTGTGCCAGATTTCAGTACTGAACACTTTGATACTTGCAGAGGCTGTGCGATGGGCAAGTTTGCCAAATCCCCTTTTCCCAGCAGTGACAGCAGAGCGACTGGGATACTTGATTTGATTCATTCCGATGTGAGCGGTCGGATGTCTCATGTTTCCTTGAGTGGATATGAGTACTTTGTTTTATTCATTGATGATCACTCTAGGAGGACCTGGATTTATTTTTTGAAGACCAAGAGTGAGGTCTTCAAGCGGTTTCAGGAGTTCAGAGCTCTTGTGGAGACACAAACAGGTCGAACGATCAAGTCCCTGAGGTCGGACAATAGAGGAGAGTACACCTTTGGAGAGTTTGTTGACTATTGTGCGGAGGCAGGCATTAGGAGGGAGTTCACTGTTCCTTACAACCCCCAACAGAACGGGGTTGCAGAGAGGAAGAACAGATCCATCATAGGGGCTGCCAAAGCCATGTTACATGATTAGGGGTTTCCATTGTTCTTGTGGGCAGAGGCCTGCAACACAGCTGTTTACTTGCAGAACAGGAGTCTGCATCGTGTCTTGGGGCACATGACTCTGGAAGAGGCTTTCTCTGGGAAGAAGCCTGATATTGGACATCTTCATATCTTTGGATGCATTACATACTCCTATATACCCAAGGAGAAGAGGACTAAACTAGAGCCCACCGCAGAGAAGGGTATCTTTGTGGGCTATAGTGAGACCTCAAAGGCCTTTCGGATTTACATTCCTGCACAGAGGAGAGTTGTTGTTAGACGGGATGTGAAGTTCGAGGAGGACAGGGCCTTTAGGAGGTCACGGGAGTTAGAGTATCTGGATCAGCAAGACCCTCAGCAGCAGTTGAGTCAGTCGCAGGGATCCAGTGGGCAGGGATCAAGAGGATCAAGAGGTACATCTATGAGGATGTCAGGTCCGTCAGTGAGCAGTGGCTCACCGAGCCAGAGGGGTGGTGCTTCGGGCAACATGCAGAGCAATTCACTACGGAGTCCACTGATGGACAGTTCACACGGTACCTCAGCTTCTACAGGTTCAGGTGCAGGCAGGAGGACAGCAGACAGACAGTCAGGAGTTCAGGCTCCTGATGATGATGAGGAGGAGGAGTTCCATTCTTCGGTGGGAGAAGTGCGCTCAGGGAAAAGGAAGCCCAAGTGGCTTCAGGACACCTTGAGAGATGCCTCATCTGTTGCTGAGCTGAAGAGGCCGGTCAGAGAGAGTAGACCACCTGAGAGGTTTTGTAGCTATATGGCGATGGTTACCAGCATCCTTGATTTTGAGCTTTCTAGCTATGAGGAGGCAGCTAGCCAGCAGGTCTGGAGAGAGGCCATGCAGGAGGAGTATTCTTCTATTATGAAGAATGATGTTTGGGAGGTGGTGCCGAGGCCTGAGGGCAAATCCGTGGTTACTTCCAGATGGCTTTACATTTGGTTACTTCCAAATGGCTGTTTATTACTGTTGTTTTTTATTTCTGCAATTTCCAGCATTCTGTAAAATTTCCAGAATTTGTGTTTTCAGCAAATTTATTTTTTCCAGCTTGTTAAATGTATGGTTATGGGAAAGGGCATTTAACTATATGGGAAAAATAAGGAGAAACTGAAAATCGGGGTGGGAAATGAGAAATTTCTACATAAGTGATAAACAAAATTGTCGGACTGAGAATGGATATAACCATCCTAGATTAATTTTTTGTGGAAACTTCCAATCACTAGAAAATTGTAATGAATTGTTATCATAGGGCTGGATTCTGCAAACTTCAATATCCTTTGAACATAAATTTGTTGCTTCCATTTTGAATGGTTCAAATATGTAGATTGACTTAGTTGTCTACTCTTGTGATTCAGATGTCGATAAGGAGTTCTCTTGGTTGGATTTTTATGTGTGACAATTTCTTGATTTACTTCAGGTACCATTGTTGTTGAGTTGGCTACTGAATCATCACTTGGAATTTCCATTGTTTGAACTGCAACATTTGAATATGTTTTAATTTCTATTGGTTTCTCATCTTCTTGAGTTGTGATATTACTTGGATCGGTATTTGTTCTTTTATCTTTGACTTGGATTGTTACGACTGGAGACTTTAATACTTCTTCTAACTTGTCATTTAGTGGCTTCTTATCACTTTTAGGCTTTATTTGCATAAGAAGGTTTTGGTTATGATTCCTTAGACGTAAAAGCCCTTCGCTTTCTGAATTGTTGACTTTATTCTTAGTATCCTTCTCATCTTTTAAACTTTTGATTTGTTCTAGTAATTTTTGATTAAGGTTCTTTAAGTGTAAATTTTCTTCTTCTCTGTTTGATAAACTTTCGTTGAGCTTGTTAAAACTTTCATTTTCTTGTTCTAACTTGTGCTTCTTAGTTTTACACTTTTTGACTTGTGCAAGTGGTTTTTGGATATGATCTTTTAAACAAAAATTTTCTTTGTTTTTATTGGATATGACCTCCTCAACTTCTTTTCGCTTCTCCGGTATTGTGTTTTGATTCTTTTGAGGTATTAATTTCATAATATCTTTAAAGTATTATGAAGAAGGCATTATTGATTGTGACTTCATTGTCATGTCTCAGAATGTGATCATCCTTTCCTTATAAGAAAACGTCATTTTTTTTTCTCTATGTTTAACATAAGCGTACCCAATTTTTTAAACCAAGGTTGACCAAGAATTATGTCAACCTTTCTGTCATACATGGTTATAACACGAAATTGAGATACATACTCATAATGATCCACTGTCACTTGTAAATCATTAATTTCGTATTTTTTTTTACCAAAAATTTCTTTTGTTTCACCTACCTTGGCATTTGAGATTAATAGTTGATTCACCAGATTAGCATTATTGTAATTTCATCATTGCTTGTATTGATAACGATATTAACTATTTTCCCTTGGATGTTCCCTTTTAACGCAATTATTCTGTAATCCTTGATAAAAAAACTTTTATAGGAAAATTTTCCTTCCTTTCTTTATGAATTAGGCTCCATTTTTTTAAAATAATGCTAAAAACTCCTTTATAACCTATGGACTTTATAACTAACATTCTTTTAATTATTATAAATTTATAATATATGTTATAAAATAACCATTAGTTTTGGAGTTATGATTCTCGTTTTGATTTCGAATCAAACCTTTGGAAGGTCGTGACCTTGGAAATAGGCGTCACTGGATGCAGTGGCTCTCTTTATTCGATTTTTTGTTTTAATCGATAAAATAACGCTACAATGGGATTGTAATACTGATAAATATAGGTAGCCTGCGGGGGATTGACCAATAGTGGAAGGGAAAAACTCGATAGGTTTGTTAGTGGAACTTTGGTGGTAGGGCGAATAGGCGAATGAATTTGTGGCAATGATGGTACGAAGAGATTGGCGGGGGAGCTCTTTGTAGAATTGCGTTGTGCAAAGCTCGTTGTTTTGTAGTGGCTACAATGACAGTGTGAGCAATGACGGTGCCTCTTACAGTATTAGGCGACAACAGATCAGGTGGAGGTGACGGTAAAAAGTGGGTTGCGGTAGTGAGAATCGGGTGGTGGTGGTGAAAAGGCTAACTAGGAATCGGTCGGATAGTGGCTTTGTAGCGACTTGTGGACGGTTACAATGATCGGTGGCAGCAATGGCTAGCTTGTTCAATGGGGGTGCATATGGCAGCTGTGGACAATCAATTGGCAGCAAACGACGATAAACTGTTTGGCGACAAAAAACTGAATGGTGGTGGCAGTTGGATTCGCGACTGTGCAGAAGGCAACGGGGTTGGGCTGAGCGACAGACAAAGGCTACAGCTGTCGATCAGGCAACGATGGCGGCGGTGTGGCTGGTCAACAACTCAGGTACTGATAGCGTGGCTATGTGTGGCTTAGACGAGTTGTGATGATGGCTCGCTGGTCGGAAGCTTTGGCGGTCCAATTGTATTTTATTTTATTATCTCCTTTTGTAATTTTTTTTATATAGTTTTTTTTTTTAAATTAATTAATATTCTTATTTTTTAAATAAGTAGTTTTTTTATGTAATATATATACATATATCTATATCTATTTATCTATATATATTTTATTTTAATTTTTTTTATTCCTTGGACTTTTTTCTGTTTTATGTATTTTTTTAAAAATTTAATTTAATTTAATTTTTCTAATATATAGATATTTTTATTTAATAATTTTGTGGCCAAAGGCGTAAATGTCGATATGAGAAACTCCAAATTCTTTTAGCGAAACACTTCACGACAACAATGTTGACGAATTTGACGGTTAAAGACTTGGATTGGAGAACACGACTTTGTGCAGCAGTGGAGCAGCCAGAGGATTGAATATCTCTGATACCAATGTAACGAACAAAGTTTGTATACTCAAAGGAATGCTTTAATACCAATGTAATGAACAAGGTTCGTGTACGCAATAATAATCTTCAGAATACTTGGTACATGAAGACATCCATTGAGGATAAGAAACATATGTTGAATAGTGTTTAAAAGAATTGATATGAGTTGATTATAGCCGAGGGTGAGGGCCTGCTTATATGCCCTAGTGTAATATCCCGACTTTTGATTTTTCCTTAAATAAGATTAATAAAATAATTGGGGAAGTGCTAAGCGTAGCATAATTTTGTAATCCTGGGCATTGGAGACATTTTGGGTATGTGAGACTTAGGAGAAATCCAAAATCCAACCTTAGTGGAATGTGGTGGCAATCCCTCATGGAATATGCACCCCTTGGAGGAAAAGTTGATTGTGGGAAGGGGGTCGAAATAGTTGGCTAAGGGACCCAGAAGGAAAAATGAGGCAACAATTATAAATAGGGGGTTGAAGGTAGCATAGAGCACTTTTGATCATTTGACATTTTACACATTGTTGTTCAAGCTGTTCAGCTGAGTCACAAGTGCTGTTTAGCAACAGAGGCTTCCAAGGGGAAATCTCACTCTCTTCTTCGGTGGACCCACGAGTGCCACCCTAGGGAGGTAAATTCTACTCATCTTTGGTAGTTGGCAGGATACCACGCAGTTGCACGACTTTTTGGCATCAATGGGATGCAGAAAAGGGAGCTACGCATGGCTTGGAGAGGAATTGTGCTAGAGGGAACAGATATTTTGTTGTTGGGCTATTCCCTCACATAAATACTTGCCAAAAGGAGGAAATTTTGAAGAGCAATGGTGCCTTTCTTAGCGTAATGAATTGATGTGGCTGGCCTTGCTTTATTTTTCCCCAAGACTGTGCAAGGAGTGGAGGAGGTTTTTGTGGGAGGCCCGGTGAGAGGGATTGAGGAGCTGGGTTTGTTAGGGATTTGATTGTAGGGGAGTTGGAGGAGATTTCCAAGCTTTTGAGGAGCAGAAAACGGTCCAACTATCATAAATGACTTTTTCCGGCAGAAGAGGAGGGCTCAGCATTTTGGGGTCAATTTTGGAGCGTCAAAACTAGGACAAACCCTTTCTGGGTTTATTGAGGAGATGCCAAGATTAATTTGGCAAAATTTTCTAGGCAAATTTGAGCAGTTAAACAGGGGTCCCAACCCAACCAACAGTTAGAGGAGCTAGGGGAAATTGGGCTGAAATTCCGAGGTCAACATTTGGCCAATTCCTTCATGGACTTTTGTGGGTTATTGGAGGAGAGCCCGAGGTTAATTTCCCGGAATTTTCTGAGCACCAAAGGATGCCCTAGCAACCATTTCTTTCCAGCCAGTAGTGGAGAATCCAGATTTCAAGGGCAGCGCAAAGCATAGAGGAGAAGTCACTTCCCATCATCCGGGCACCTTGTTTTCTCACTTGGGATTTGTCTAGCTTGCCCTTAGGAAGCCCAAGTGCACTTGTTCTTACCTATTGTACTCCTACCATGAAATTTAATAAAATGGCTCAACTTCTTTGGAGATAAATTGTTAATGTGTTGTTATTTTGCGGTGTTTTGATCTTTGGTTGCAATTAAGAAATTTATGGCTGCTATTTTTTTTTTTTGCTAAAGCAAGTGTGGATCCTTCTATTTCATTAAATCGAAAAAATAGTGTACAATTTTACAAGCGTGGAGCTCAAGACATCCAGGTCAGAACCTTATAGCCTTACAAATAAAACGCAAACCCAAGGAAAACGAACAGAAAAGTAACCTGGCTTCCTGAAAGCCCGTGAACTTTCCCGCTCACCGCTTTTGGAAAAGCACGAATCATCTAAACCGTTCAAAAAAAAGCACTGAGATCGACGGCCAAGGAAGAAAACGCTCAGTCAAAAAGACTGAAGAATAAAGGTCCGGCCCCCCAAGTTGCAAGATCAAACTCAATCGTTGATCTCCATTTACTAAATCCAACGGAAGATGATGATATCGCTCCGGACAAGAAGGACTAACGTTAGTGAGCAGGGAAGAGCGGTTATCGGAACCGTCTCCCTGCCACGTGTTGGAGGTTGAGTGGCATCGCTGCGAAATCTCCAAAACCGCTCCCCAAATGAAAGCAGTGCGATCAGCCCGAAACCGCCTGGGGGGCGGTATTCCATGCCGAGACCCCGAATACTTAAAAATCTGGCCCCCGGAAAAAACAGGGCTCTTCCTGCGTATGTGGATCTCCCTCGCTTGAACCTGGAACCCATAAAAGAAGAGAGGCTTGACACTGAACAAAGATCGGAGGGACTCGTTTCGTTGGGATACTCGCAAAATTTCCGGCGACCTCCCTCCAGCAAACCCCAACTTAAGAATTGCCCCATCAAACCGAAGAGATTGACGACAGTGGAGGAAGCCGATAAACAAAAGAGCCTGAAGTTTAACCTCCATACTACAACTGTTGATTTGCCGCCTCCGGATCCAACGGCTGAGAATGATTTCGCACGGGCCAAGATGGAGGAAAGATAATGTGCGATCAAGGGCGGTTTTCAAACCCATTCTCTGCCACGTGTCGCAGGATGTATGTGATCGCTGTGAAAACTCTAAAACCATTACCACCCTGAAGGCGGTGCGAACAGTCGGGAACCGCCTGGGAGGTGGTTTTGCACACTGGACCCCGCAAACTAAGACCACCAGCTGCCAAAAGGATTGGATCCGCTTGCAAACACATAACCTCTTCATCCTGGTTGGGATAATTAACTGGAGAGAGTGTTTCCACGAGCAATGACGTGGGGAAAAATTAGAGATCAACAACCCTCTTGCTCTTGCATCTAGGCTGCCCGACAGGGTGCCCTTCTTATCGGCTCCAATTGCCCACAAAGACACTACAACCGGGGGACTATCAGATCGAGCTATTATCCCTTGTTTTGAGTCTAAACACATCCCTGTCCTCTTCCGCCTGTGCGTCGCAAATAGCACTCAGTCTACTTGGACTTAAATCCTGCCACTTCATCGACATATTATTCTCTGTGCAGCTAACTCCTTGGTTGGCCAAAAGATCCGCCAGCTTATTTTCCTTTCTGCGAACATGGTGGAAACTAATAGTGCGCAGGCACTAAAGACGGCTTTGAATTCTTTGAAAGACCCGATTAAGCTTCCAATGCTTAGAGACTTTATCCGGGGCAGTTCCATTATGAATTTTTTGCACTGTTTTGATAACTAGCTTCGAATCTGCCTCTATCTTGACGTTTAGACTGTTGCTCTGCTTCAGTGAATCTAGGCATTGTTCCATGTCCATTAGTTCAACCATGTTATTGGTGGTTGTACCTAAGTGGCAATGAAAAATGGAAACGATACTACCCTTTGCATTTCTGAGGACCCCTCCATACCCTGTAGTTCCCGGGTTCCCTTTTGAAGCCCCATCAATGTTGTACTTTAAATAGCCCTTCGGAGGAGGATGCCAAAAATCCTTCTCCGCATCCCGACAAAATGGGTTTCCTGTCAAGGCCAAGGAGGGAAAGCCCATTCAACCCCAGCTACTTGAGAACATTTAAATCTGCATCTTAGGGGGGGCTTTTAGGGAGGAAGCGAACAATAGTTCTCACTGTCTCCTTGAGCTGTTTCAGTATTATCTCCAGCAGGTGCTGGGGGTTCTTTTTTTCCTCCTTAAAAATTCTTTTGTTTCTCTCTTTCCACACGTTCCATATGATGACGCTAGGTGTGAGAGCCCAAGCTAAGTTAAGAATTTCATTCTCCGAGAAATTTTTCCTCCATATGCTGAGGGTGTTAATGATGCACCCTCTGTCTCTATCAGATTGCTGAAAAATAGTAGCAAAAAAATCCCACAGCCAGGATGTGACAATGCAGTTGTTGAGTAAATGTTCCATAGTTTCTTCTTGAGATTCACAGAGCGGGCACTTGGAAGGCCCTTGAAACCCTCTTTTCCTAATGTCATCCCAAGTAAGGATTTTTTTGTGGTACACAACCCACATGAAGAGATTGATTTTCAGCCACCCTTGATGCCTCCATAGATTTTGCCATATTTTCTCTGGACTCCGGGGATCCAATTCAAGAAGAATGCTTTTAGCTTCCTTAAGAATGAAGGTACCCTCACTATTATTCCCCCATATCAGTGGGTCTTGTCCCTCTGCCACTAAGATCTTCCTTTTATCTAGTATTTTCCTGAGCTCCTCTACTTTGGTTTTCAGGAGATTGTTATTTCTGCATTCTACATTTCTCCATGTTCTCCACTTATCCGTAGGATGAGGATGTGTCCAGAAATCCTTAACCTTTATTAACCCTTGGGAATTTGACTCTTGTTTAAGCTCATAAAATTCTTCTATAGCCAGAATTGGTTCTTGCTGCCACTTATCTTCCCAAAAAAGGGCAAGATTTCCATCTCTAATTTCCCAGAAGCTATTCTCTTGTACTAGTCTTCTGTTCTCCCAGGCTTTGTTCCAAATATAAGAACCCTTTATATTTCCTGTCATTCTTATAAGATTACCATTCTGCCAGGAGCTGGCATATTTTTATTTCCAAATATTTTCCCATGGAGTCTCTGGATGCTGGACCCACCGCCACTGAAGTTTGGCCCCTAAAGTCTTACTGAGAATCTCTTGATCATCCAATCCAAGACCTCCATGGTTCTTGGGCTTGCAAATTTTATCCCAAGACACCAAGGCCCATTTTCTCTTAGACTCCTCCTTGCCCCAAAGGAAGTTTCTTTGAATATTTCTCAATTGCTGAAGGACCCCTATTGGAGTAGGGAGGGCTGATAACATGAAAATAGGGATTGCTTGAAGCACTGCTTTTGTAAGAACTAACCTGCCAGCAAGGTTTAAAGATCTGATGGTCCATTTATTTACTTTGTCCTGCAACTTGTTGATCAAAGGTTCCCATATACTTTTGAGCAAAGGTTTTGCAGTTAGAGGGACTCCTAAATATTTTGAAGGAAGGAAATCCCTTTGAAAGCCAAGAATTCTGGAGATATTTTTCTGAATAACAATATTGGTATTGAAGAAGAAGATTTTAGACTTGGATAGATTAACTTCCATACCTGAAGCCGAGGCAAAAAGCCGCAAAATCTTTTTGTAGTTTGAAGCTTCTTGGATTGTGGGGATCCCCTGCAGTACTGTTGGTGAGTCAGGGGCTGACCATTGTTAGTAAGTTGCAGACCTTTGATCTTTCCTGCTGATTTCGCCTGCTTTATTGCTCTCCCCAGTCCTTCCATCATAATGATGAAAAGAAAGGGGGAGAGCGGGTCGCCCTGTCTGAGGCCTCTAGAGGGACTAAAAATCTCTGAGGGAGAGCCATTGACCAAAATAGAAAAACTGGTGGAGGTCACCAGTGCCATAACCCATCTGACCCAGCTGTGATCAAATCCAAAAGCAATCAACATTTTCTTAAGGTAGACCCAATTTACCTTGTCATAAGCTTTGGCAATATCTAATTGCATGATCATACCCGCCTGCTTCTTGCTAGTTAAAGAGTGCACCACCTCATGCGCTTGTATGATATTATCCAGAATTTGTCTACCTTCCACATAACCTGATTGCTCTCCAGAAACCAGGACCGGAAGCAAAGGTTTGAGTCTGTTAGCCACAACCTTGGATATGATCTTATAGATAACGTTGCATAGGGCTATGGGTCTGTATTTATCCGGAGTTTGAGCAATTTCCTATTTGGGGATCAGGGCGATGAAGGAAGTGTTGAGGGCCTTCAGAATGGTTTTGTTAGATCTGGAATCCTCCACAACCTTTAAAATGTCCTGCTTAACAATATTCCAGCAAGCTTTGAAAAAGTCCACATTGAACCCATCCGGGCCTGGAGCTTTGCCATTCTGCATGTCTTTGAGGACATCACTTAGTTCCCCTTCCGTTACTGGTCTGTTCAGGTTGAAGTTGTCCTCTCTGGATACCAGTTTCGGTACATTAGTGGTTATTTCCCTGATAGCTTGCTCTCTATCCGAATTGTTCTCCTGTGTTATACCTTGGAAGTGGTGAACTAACACATCTTCTATCGCTTTATGGGAGATCTGCAGTTCTCCTTCTTCATTCTTGATCGAAGAGATGCTGTTGTGAGTTCTATTGGCCATGGTGGTTCTGTGGAAAAACTTAGTGTTACGTTCTCCTTCTTTTAGCCATTGAACTCTAGACTTTTGTCTCCAAAATATTTCCTCTTGTCTACATAGATTATCCCATTCTTGATGAAGTTTATCTGCTTGCTTGTTGAAGTCTTTATCAAAGCCTTCCTTGATTAGAGCTTGGTTGAGAACCAACATTTTGTTTTCAACTGCTTTCTTCTCGTCAAAAATGTTACCAAAATCCTTCTTGTTCCATTCTTTAAGCCTGGATTTGATGTGCTTTAGTCTTTTGTGAAGAAGATACATACTGGTCCCCTGAATCTGCAAGTCCTCTGACCACCATCTCTCAATGTTGCTTATGAAGTCTGGGTGAGACAGCCAAATATTCTCAAATCTGAAGGGTTTGTTTCTAGGAGTGCCTATACCTTTGATTCCAGTTGAATTGGCCAATGGTTTGAGCCTCCAAAGGGCAGAACTCGCGCCGTGACCTCCTTACCATTCAACATAAGATTCTCAGAGATAAAGAATCTGTCTAGCTTTGAGGCAACAAGGGCCTCTCCTCCCCTCCTGTTATTCCAAGTGAATAGGCCAGTATTCCAATTAGTATAAACCAGATTTATGTTATCAGAAAAGGTTTGGAAAGCCATGGAGTCTTTGCTTAGAGCTCTTGTACCTCCCTTTTTCTCTAAAAGGGATTTAATCATGTTGAAATCCCTTCCCATGATCCAGGGTTTGTCTGTGTGTCTATTACTGAGATCTACCAGGGTGTCCAGAAACTTAAGTTTGTCATCTACTTTCTGAGGACCATAAACATTTGCGACCAGAAAGGTGTCCCTTTCTCCTACCGGTTGAATGACAACTGATAAGTAATTTCTAGAAGCCTCAGCATCCAGAATGGCTATTTTGTGGGATTCCATAGAGTGAGTATACCCCCTGCTGTATTCTTTGCTTTAACTTCTAGGAACTCACAGCTGCTGAGCCATTTGCTGTGGATTTGTCTTACTTTTTGAATGGAACATTTCGTTTCTTGGATGAACATTATATCTGACATTTCTTGTTTCATTCTGTTACTAAGCATCCTCTGCTTTTTCTTACTTCCTAGACCTCTAATATACCAAAATGTCAACTTCATTATGAAAGATTGGTAAAGGAGTCGCTGGCTAAATCTTTCATCTTACTTGAATTGATCATCAGCTTTCCACACTCCATCAAGAGTTCATTTTGCTTTTTCCTGCCTCTTTTCTTGCCTGGGTTTCTATTGACTAGTCCAGTGTAGTTTTCATCGTTTTCACTCCTCTACTATCCTGTTTATCTATGTTGTTACATCGCTCTGGCTCCCCTGTTTGCGATCTCCATAGAAATAGTTGTTGTATTCTGTTGAGTTCCTCTTGAGGTAGCGAATCCACTCCCCCCGTGATGCCCTGCCTCAAGAAGCCTTCTAGGTCTAGGTTTTCTTTGTCAAGAATTTCTAGTAGTTCATGGTCCTCTGGGTCCGTGTCATTCTAGGTCATTTCCTGATCCATTTCTTGTTCCACATTACTCATAGTGGCTTCTTTCTGATGCTCATCATTTTGTGTTTGTTCTGGGTTTTTTCCTTGCTCCTTTTCTGCAGAACTCCCTTCCATTGCTTGTTCTTCTTTAGTATTCTCTTCCTCTTCCTGAAGCACCTGGAAACTATTTTGCCTAAACTGTTGTTCTTCTCGCTGCGGATTCTTCGGACCTCTCTTACTTTACTTCGGTTAACCACTTTCTGAAAGCTATCTGATTCTTTCGTTGTATTGCTTCTGCTTTTGTTTATTTCCTTGTTGAGCGGACAGTCTCTAAAAAGATGTCCATGTTCATGGCATTTACGACATTTGAATGGAATGTGTTCATAATCCACTGTTTGTACCCATTCTTCGTCAAAAACTTCGAAGATTATCTCCTCCGGTAGAGCTCCTGATAGGTCCATTTCCACACAAATTCTGGCAAAGGAAGTATATTTTCCCCTTCTAGTGGCTTCAGAGGCTTTAACATAGCGTCCTAATTTATTGCCTATAGCCGCTAACGATTCATTTTGCCAGTAATCAAGAGGTAGAGAGTGGAGTCTTACCCAAACTGAAACTGAAGTAAAAGTCTCCTTTTCTGGGACAAAGTTCATAACCCAAGGTCTCATATAGAGTCCTGCAGCAGCATAGAAGTAGGGCCCTCCTTCAAATATTTTGTTCTTGTCTTCAATATTTGTGAACACCACCGTAAAGAAACCCTTAGACCCAAGGTGAAGATCTATGCTTCCTTTAGGTTTCCCGTGGTATCTGATCCATGATTGAAGAGCTTTTTCAGTGGGCCATAGTCCCATAAACTTATAGATGATGGCATATGTCCCCATGTGTTCCCTGTATGCCTGCAGCTCTGGATTATTTAAAATCACCCTGGGAGTTATATCTGTTTTGGGTTTGCAGGGTCCCTTGTGTTTCTTGTCTTTAGTTCCCCGTTTTTTGTCTTCTACCTCCTTGTCTTTTGTGCGATTTTGATCCTCCTCTGTGGGTTCTTCTGTTCCCGCTTCTGTGCTCTTTTTTCCTTCCACCCCTGTTTCCCTAACATCTTCTAGAGGATTTTTCCCACTGCTGGCTAGGGCCTCCTTGTAGGAGGGAGTTGAGCCCCCTCCTCGTCCACCCTTCATAGGTATTCTGACAACCCCTGCGCGCGTTGAACTCTGAATGCTCTTCCCTGCTCCCGCGTGCTCAGCTCAGTCCGCCTCCCCCGAATCTTCCGAAATTTATGGCTGTTATTACTTAATATTTCCATTAGGAATATTACAGTGGTATCAGAGCCATGATCTTGGCCAGCTATGGGGTTGCCAATTAGATATGGGAAGATTGGTGGGTGTATACACAGTGACGGGTTAAACCATAGACAACCCATGGATCACTAGGATTTAATATGCGTGAATTCTTGCCCAATTGATGAAGGTGTCGGACCAAATCTATCCTCTTCCTTACAAAAGAGACACTAGAGTTACACAAGCTGTGGGGTTGCAACCATCTACACAGGATTGTTGGGAGCAAGTAGATACACCGAGTGTAACACAGGGGTGACCCGTGTTGGAGACTCCCTTGACCGTACCAGTTGACATCTTAGCGGAGAGAGTAGAGCATACCCAGTCATGCCATCTGTTGAGGTGGTGACTAGGGTCGTGTTCGAGTTTTTGGGTGCTAGCAACACACAACAGATTGATGAGGCACTAGGAGATATAGAGGTATTAGACGATGGTTGCACACAACAATGTCATCAGTTTCAGGCCAACCTTCTAGCATTAAAAATGAAGGCCACGTCAGTACGAGAGGCTATTTTGCTGCAGAATGAGGAGCTGGAGGGCATGAGAGTGGTTTGTGCCGAGTCAGCATCCAAGCTGGCTCACGGTGGGGAACAGTTGGATTCCCTAATGGTCACCTGTGTTGGAGACTCCCTTTACCGTGCCGATTGACATCTTAGTGGAGAGAGTAGAGCATACCCCAGTAGTGCCATCCGTTGAGGTGGTGACCAGGGTCGTGTCCAAGTTTTTGGGTGATAGCAACACACAACAGATTGATGAAGCACTAGGAGATATAGAGTGTTGAAATTTCTATGTCTATTCGTTAGAAATTTAATCTGATTCTTCTAGTTTATTTCTTCTACTTGTTAAATTTGTACAAGTTATTTAAAACATATAAATAACGAAATAAACACAATACAGTCTCAACATCTACAGATCATCATCTGAAAGATAACAAACACACAAGTGACACTGTTATTTTTGGACAGATGTCCACGGAAAAACCCAATGCGAGAAAACCGGTGCAACGATTATGAGGGTTTATTATTACACAATATTCCTTGAGTACAACTGGGTGCCAAACTAGCTCACCCGACAAAGAAAAATAATTGGCAGCAATACCTCTCTATTCAGAAACAGGTATTCAGAAATCTGTCCCACGAAACCCTCTCCAGCGACTCTGAAGCTCTGCGCTAGCCCTTCTGGCCTCTGCGACAGCCCTCTAAGGCACTGCACAGCCTTTGGGACCCTCTGCGTCACTCCAACTGCTCTCTGCGTGGATGAGGCAGTCCATCTGGGCTCTACGCTGTCTCTGCTGGGCACTGCGTGGCCTGCTCTGGTTGCTACTTCTCGCTTTCTGCCTCTGCGCTAGTCTCTTGGTACTGTCTTCGCTTCTCTGTGCAATACTCATTGCCCCTTGTTGTTGATCATTGATTTGACTTCGCCTAGCAACCCCGCTCTAGCAAATCGAATGCCTGATCACTCCATTGTGTTCTCCAACTGACCCTCAAGCCTCCTCTTATAATTTTCTTGTTGGTCCTTCAACGGCTGAGATTAAATCTCTAATCAACTACTAAGATTAGATTTGGCTTGATTGATGAATTTTGGAACATTCTAACCTAGTTTTATATTAATACCCATTAATATTTTATTTTTCCGAAGTTTAGACTTAGGAACTTGATTACAAATATTAATTATTTTAATACCCAAACAAGGTACAATTTGTCCAAACCATTTCTGGGTCTTGGAGATCTCACGTGCATTAGCCTCTACACCAATTTTCATGGCTAGAGCACATCCGATGGTACCCCAAATCAACATAGAGGTATTAAACGATGGTCGCACAAAACAGTGTCATCAGTTTCAAGCCAACCTTCTAGCATTAAAAAGGAAGGCCACATCAGTACGAGAGGCAACTCTGCTGCAGAACGAGGAGCTGGAGGGCATGAGAGTGGTTTGTGCCAAGTCAACATCCAAGCTGGCTCAAGTTGGGGAACGGTTGGATTCCCTCATGGTACAGTTAAAGGGCACATTGGAGAGTAGAAGGAACCCTCTTCGGGCAAACATAGACTGGGCTAACAACACTGTTGGGTCACCTTTGTGCAGTGGAGAGAGAGTGACAAAGCTACCTAGTCAGATCTCATGTGTTGACCTAGATAGCGGGATGAGACAACTCGAGTTGCATAGGGTGCAACATTCACATGTTGGGGTTGTTTTATGTGTGAGAGTTCGTGCATTCGATCCCTCTCTTGGGGTTGGATAGCGAGAGATCCTGAGTTGGTACCCGATGGAGTGGGCTATGGAGATGGCGGTGAACCTGGTTGTAGCTCAAAGGGAGCTTCCAGGCACTGGGGATACTGGAAGCCTAGACTGGCATTGGGATCCGGGTGGGACTACTTATCATTTCCCAAGTATGTCGGTTGACTACAACCTGGATGGTACAATTGACCTAACAATTGAGCCCGCACATTCACTAGGAGAGTTTTGGCCAACACCAGTCGCCAATCAGTTTATGGATTGACTCCTTGGGTTGTCTTGGTATGACGATTGTACACGGGATCACGGGATGATTAGCATAGTCTGGCAGGAGTTTGTCGGAAGAGGTGGCATTGGCAAGCCAATAGACGGTGCCTTGTATGGAGTTGGGGATTCTCCCCATTTGTATGGGGCACAGAGGACGCAGAGGAGCAAAGCGGTGGTGGCATCACTACTGACACAGGGAGATTCACTTCTTGGATCCCTCAGGGAGGATTTGGAGTGGAGATCCATTCATTGACAGGTATAGTGATGCGACGGTGGAGGTGATGATACCAATTGGATGTGGGTTGGCATGTAGGGACACAACTCTAGGCCATCACATCCGGGGATGTGTTGGAGCATCTAGCATTGAGCAGTGGTCTACAGGTGGGCTTGGAGATGCATGGTGGTGTGCCATAGTGTGTTGGATTGTGTTGTGGAGTAGGTTTGTATTACATCACATTGAATACACGTGGGAAGTGACTAGTTCCTTGACACAGACAGGGCACGGGTCAGTACGGGATTGTATAGCGGTAAACAGGGATATCCTGTGGTGTACAGGGCCAGGCTGTGACATACAATGGCATGCTGAGGAGTGTGGTGGTACTTGGTGCTATACAATGTCATATGGTGTGGCACGATGGGCCCTTGGAGTGTTGCCTCCATTGAGACTTATGGACAGGGAAATTAGGTGTACTGTTAGGTGCAACTCACTCGAGATTGAAGGTGATGCGGTTGAGTTCCTGAGGATGCCATGTTCAACAGAGATAGGTCTTCGATTGGGTTATCAACAGATCTGAGGCGGAGAGCAGGGCATCCAGAGGGTTATTCTTCGGTACCCCTTCAGACTCTTGATCATATTCTTGGGGACCTACCCACCCATGACTGTCTAGTTGAGACGTTTGGTGGAAGCATGAGCTAGGGAATACAGGCTTAGCGGCAACGTGGTTTATTGCCGAGGTAGCATAGGTTTCACTCCTGTGCTCACACGTGGGGAGGTGATTGCGAGGGAACTGCATGATGCACTTCTAATGAGACTGTCTGAGGTGTCGCAGGAGTTTGAGGGACGGTGGATGGTAGACTTTGTCTACAGGAGGGCACCCAGACACCGAGCAATATCCAATTGTATCATCAGGAGTTGGGATAACGGATTTCACTGCATGGTCTAGCAGGAGTAGGGCATGTTGGCATGCATGGGACAAACTCCTGATACTTGGGGTTCCACCCATGGGATACATACAGGGGTTAGAGATGAGGGCCATATGGGTTTTAGTAGGTAGTAGCGCTACACAACAACATCCCATGAGGAGTGCGAGTTATGAGCTCCCAGTAAGGTTGGGGGATTCAGGGATCCGATTGGTGGGTGGATTACTCCACTTTGTGATGAGTAGGGTCATGGTAGAGGGTGATCCACTTCACCTTGGGTTTGACACATGGGGGATCACTGAGACCTCCACTGCATGGCAAGGCAGAGTTATCTTGTTGTTGATCAGGGTTGATATTGGCAGTGGAGGGGTAGACATTGGCATCATGGAGATGCCCATGTGGGATGAGCTTGGTCTTCACAAAGTTTTTTCCACTAGGCCCTAGGAGAGGAGGATACATTCTGCGCACGATGGGGAGTATGTCATAATCAGAGTAACGCAACATCGACATGGTGGCACCTCTCTGAGATTAGTGGGGGACATGACCATTACAACTCTTCACAACTCAATAACCTTTAGGGATGAGCTGGCTACTATAGGGGGAGATCATGCAGATCTTCCATTGGGCTTTAGCAAGTCATTGATGGAGTGGGGGACTTCATTAGCATGGCAGGTTGGTCAGTAGGATGATATCAGGAGAAGCTCACGTGGGCAAGATGGGATGGCTTACGAGGTAGGACATCTTCACGAGGAGTTGGGCATAGTGCCACATTGTCGTGATCCCCTACTCATTGATGGTATGCAGGGGACTTGTTATTTATACCGGGCATGATAGTGAGTGGAGCAAGGGGAGCTCCATGATGGACAAGATGGCTTGGGATCCTGGTATTGAGGGATTCCTTCATGTCAGGACAATGCAAAGGTCAGGGACGATTCAATGGCGCATTTGGGAGCCTGGCACATTTTGCAGTGACAATGGGGAGCAACAGCTAGAGAGGATGATTGTTCAGGCATTGCTTGAGGACAAGCAATTTTAGCGGGGAGGATTGTAATGTCCCTAATTTTGATTTTTCATTTAATAGGATTAACAAAGTTTTTTGGGGAAGTGCTAAACGTAGCACAATTTTGTAATCTGGGCACTGTAGACATTTTGGGTATGTGGGACTTATGAGAAATCCAAAATTCCAACCTTAGTGGAATGTGGCGGCAATCCCTAATGGAATATACACCCCTTGGAGGAAAAGTTGACTGTGTGGGAAGGGGGTCGAAATAGTTGGCTAAGGGACCCACAAGGAAAAATGAGGCAACAATTATAAATAGGAGGTTGAAGGCAACATAGAGGACTTTTGATCATTTGACATTTTACACATTGTTGCTGAAGCTGTTCAGCTGAGTCATAGGTGTTGTTTAGCACCAAAGGCTTCCAAGGGGAAATTTCACCCTCTTCTTCGGTGGACCACGAGTGCCACCCTAGGGAGATAAATTCTACTCATCTTTGGATGCTGGGAGGATACCACGTAGTAGCACAAGTTTTTGGCATCAGTGGGATGCAGAAAAGGGAGTTATGCAGGGCTTCGAGAGGTATTGTACTAGAGGGAAGAGATCCGTCGTTTCTGGGCTATTCCCTCACATAAATACTTGCCGGAAGGAGGAAATTTCCAAGAGCAATGGTGCCTTTCTTAGCAGAACAATTTGGTGTGGCTGGGCTTGCATTATTTTTCCCTAGGACTACGCAGGGAGTGAAGGATCTTTTTGTGGGAGGCTCGGTGAGAGGGATTGAGGAATTGGGTTTGTTAGGGATTTGATTGGAGGGGAATTGGAGGAGATTTCCTAGCTTTTGCGGATCAGAAAAATGCTCCAACTATCACAAATGACATTTTCCAGCAGTAGAGGAGGGCCCAACATTTTGGCGTCAATTTTAGAGGGTCAATTATGGGTTTATTGAGGAGAGGCCAAGATTAATTTGGTAGAATTTTCTGTGCAGATTTGAAGGGTCAAACCGGGGTCCCATCTCAGCCACTACTTAGAGGAGCTAGGGGAAATTGGGCCAAAATTCCGAGGTCAACATTTGGTCAATTACTTCATGGGTTTTGGTGGGTTATTGGAGGAGAGCCCAGAGTTAATTTCCCGGAATTTTCTGAGCACCAGAGGAGGCCCTAGCAACTAGTTCTTTCCAGTGAGTAGTGCAAATTTCAAGGGCAACGTAGAGCATAGAGGAGAAGTCACTTCCCATCATCCGAGCACCTTGTTTTCTCACCTGGGATTTGTCTAGCTTGCCTTTGGCAAGAACAAGAGCACTTGTTCTTGCCTATTGTACTCCTACCATGAAATATAATAAAATGGCTCAACTTCTTTGGGGATAAATTGTAAATGTGTTGTTATTTTGCAGTGTTTTGATCTTTGGTTGCAATTGAGAAATTTATGGCTATTATTACTTAATATTTCACAAATAAATTATACGGGCATGTTTCAGGCATTCAAACATCACTTTTGGACCTTGAAGTACTTCGAGGATGCTTGGTTCTGGAAGCATGTTTGTATTCATGTTATCAAGCATGCTTGGTGTAATCTGGAGGAAGTGTAGAATGCTGGGTGTGCTTGCGGAAATGTGTGTTGTCTCAGCATTGGGAGTGTAGCTTGTGGATTTAGCGGTTTGGAGGTGTGGAGGGTGCTTCATTGGGTAAGTAGCAGGGGAGTAAGCTAAGGCAGTTCCGCAGTTGCCTAGGTGATAAGTTGTTTCAAATCGGAGTTTCCAGGTCCAGTTCATTGGGGGTAGGCAGGTAGGCTGGATCGAGGGTAATACCCTGGCGGGAGTGTTGAATTCGGCTAGTTTCTGGGCTTTCTGGAGTCCCATGCGGGGTTTCATTCAATCCCAGTGAGGGCTGAGGCAGTAGAATTAGGAATATTACGCCTTGGCAGGTGCCTAATGATGAATGGTCATGTCTTTAAGACATGCCTTTTCATTACTAATGACTATTTAGTTATCCTTATTATGACTATTATTTTTTACATTAGTTTGTTATGAATTATATTCATAACACTAACAATGTTGGGGGTTAACAGGGCTCTCTTCATGCTTGAACTCCGGCGTTTCGGCACACACTTTCTGGATGTCTTGAGTAAGTTGCATCTTGTTGACGTGTTCATCAAGTCTTCCATTCTTTATGGAGCTCAAATTTGGTTATCTAGCCTACTACTTGCTGATTGAGTTACTATTGAGTAGCTACGAGCTCTCATGTTACAATGGATGACTAGGTGCAAATACATGGCCCCATAGGCTATCGTGTTGGCCATGTTATGAACACATATAGCAGTCTTGAGAGTATTTTTATGTTAGTTTCTTTTCTTCATAGGGTTTTGCACCACGATTGATTGAATGGTAGGATGGGATAGATACCCTAACCTTGCCCTATGCACTAAAATGCATATCGTCTCCCCCTTTGGCTCTATGAAGATTCTTTGCTATTTCAATCTATTGGTATATCCTTACTAACCGTGTTCAGTGAACAAATTCTTTCAGGTTCGAAGTTTGCTGAACTTAAAGGCACGCCAGATTTGTTCGTTTTGGTTTGCTGAACATCTAGGCGAACTCCAACACGAACCGGATTCGAGCTTGAACATCATCACTAACACGAATAAAATTTTAAAAATCGCCTTGGATTTGATTAAATTTGACATTTGGTCAGAGTTCTTTTGGCATTTGATAATTAAAAAAGTCAAAAATCAAAACTTGCAGCCTCACACTCCACAACAACAGGTCAATTAAATTAAGCAGTGCTGAATTTTTTAATAAATCAAGGAAAACACAAGTACTTAACTCGACTGAAGCGATTTTTCTTTTATTTTTTATTTTTAAATAGAAATGTTTAATTTTTTTAAACAGAAACGAAACATTTCTTTTTAAGATTGATATCACTATTTGACTGTATTAATTAAGGGCTGCAGCCGAGCCGAACCAAACAGGTTGATAATAATTTTTCTTTTTGGAGGATGATAAATTTTTTTTGGAGGATGAATGTGTAGAATTATCCTCCTCTCAAAGATCTCTCAACCTCTCAAAGGAAGGAGTTCATCAATTTTTCCTACAGTAACTGATTTTAACTCATTTCAAGCAATTGTTGGATTACAATATAAATTACAAATTGTTGGTATAGTATGTACAAAGTACAAACAATAGATAATGAAAAGTAATACATAATCACAACTTTGATGGGTTTCCTCTCACCCTAAACATGGTACAGTCTCAGAGTTGGCTTTTGATGAGTTCACCAGCCTTAAACATGGTACAATCTCACAATCTCAGAGCCTTAGCTGATAGTCCAAAACAGATAGTTGATTCTACGTCTCTCTCTTTGTTTTTTGTTTGGTTTCCTCCCTAAAGTGTAGTCTGTAATAGTTGTCTCCTTTGAACAACAATTGCTATGTACTTAATGTTATGTTTTTTTTTGAGATTGTATATAAGTAAAGGCTCAAGTTCTATTTTTATTTTTGCTATAGTGTTTAAACTTTAAAATTTTATTATATATATATTTCAAATTTCTAGTATGTCGAATTTAATGCCGAACTTTATCACCAAAATTTAAGTGTCAAACTTTATTTGAATTGGAATGTCATCGAACTCTAACACGAACACGAATGCGGTGACTTAGGATATATCCATTGAGTGCCTTCCCTCTTTCAGTGATTCCTTGATTGCTACTAGTCATCTTCTTCCCCTTCATCAAGACATAAACAAGGCAATTAGAAATGGCATATATGGATATTGTAAACACCCAACTTGGTTCTTTCCTTAACAGGCCCTTGGGTAGAATATGATCTTTTACTTGGAGCACTTTATGTAATTGAATGGTATTATTGTACAGCTAGAGAAGTCTCAACATCATTAGTCTCACTTCCTTAGGTTCCCTCTAGAACATTTCATGGTAGTTGTTTAGATTTATAAGGGTCAACATAAGAATCAATGGAACCAAATATTAGCCAAATTCAGCAATAGCGTCTTGACTAAATTATATGACATACTCCTAGGTGGTCCTTTGTCATGAATCTATTGTGTCGGACACGGATTCACAGGAAATGTTCTGTACTCATGTCTGGTACGTATACTCATCGTGTCCCATGATCAGGACAGTGTCCTTGGAAAAAACACCCCACGGGTCTTAAAATGTTGACCTGTCTCTCTTTTTCCTTTATTTCACTCAGCAGGTTGGAGCATGAAGGGGTTTTGGAGAAGATCTGCTTGTAGCCCTAACATGCCTCCTAGGATCCCCTTAGCCAAGTCCTCTGAGCCTTCGGCACTCTCCAAACATCATCATTAGATACTCCATTGGATCTTCTCAGTCCTTTATTCAATTGCAGATACTTCATCCCCCTTGTCCTCCACCTCCTCATGTTGTCTTATGAGCATCTAGTTGAACTCTTGTACTCTCTTCTCTTTCTTCTTCTTTGATGTGATATTTAGTTCATGCATTTCTTGTTTGTTAATGATTTATCTTGGTACACGCTTTTGTGCTAGCATAGGGCACCCCTACAGATTTGTATCACTGATGTAGTTTCCAGTCCCATTAACATATCTTTTGGTCGTTTGTTGCACATTAATAAATTATCTATCTTATCTTGTGGTAATACATTATTATTCTAGTGCAATCTTCAAAACTCAAGGACTAGAGTTTTAACTTTTGACTTATATATTTGGTAATTTTTAACTCTTAGTACTCCATTTTTTTCAAGTTTAACAAGAATTGAACTGCCCTCTGCTATCAGGTCATCTATTATAATACTAAGAGTCGAGTCCTCTAATTGTGCATCATCATTTGGGCTTACCATAGTCCTTTGCTAGTAATCTATGATAACGTTCCTTAGCTGATCACTTTTCTTCTACCTCCAGCCTCTCCTTGGTTCTACTTATGTTTGAACTTCGAATGCAGAGGAATTCTTCAGATGTTTCCTTCAAGGATATTCTCTACTAGCATTATAAGATATCTGGTTAGAAATGTTTAAATCCTTCAATGGCTCCATCTTGAAGTTTGCTATAGAAAAATGATAATTTTCCATGCAATCATCTAACCTGGTGGTTTATTCTTGTTCATTGTTCCATTTTAAAAAATGATGATGTTTAAAAGGATTTTCTGTGGGTCCCTTTCTATGTTTTGGCTTGAAGATATTGTGCTTAGAGAAGGCTATTTTATTTAGTTCTGCATTGCCATGTAAAATGTGTTACAGTACTTTTGAAAGTGTATTATGTCGGATTTGATAGTAGTTTGTAACTTTGCCTTTGTTTTTATAAACTTTTACACTTAATTTTTTCAGTTGTATTGCTGATTTGTCTTCTTTCCTTGGTTGTTCATTCTACAAAATTAAACTTTATTTTAATCTGTTCCTTTCACTTGTAAAACCCTCTAATATCTTGGTTGGGTTGGATAGGATGGCATTGAAGATTGTCGTAAGCTTTGTGGTGGACATGGGTACTTGTGCAGTAGTGGGCTTCCAGAGCTGTTTGCTGTATATGTTCCTGCGTGCACATATGAAGGAGATAACACAGTTCTGCTTCTACAGGTTTATTGATGCCACTATCATGTCCTTCAATTTGAGTTTACTAGAGTGCTACTTTCATTTGTAGTCATTTGAATGTAATTTACTGGCAGGAGATATAGAATATCTATTTGGCAATGGGATATAGTATTATAGAGTATCTATTTAGCAATGGGTTCCAGAGAGCGGGAAAATGCATCCAGTGGATGTGTAGAAGCACCCTCCAAATTTGAGGGAATGTCCTGGTCTTCAACATAGGAGACCCCACCCAACATAATAAGAAATTTGAATTTGAATATGTAAACATTGAAGCATAACAAATGATAAATCACATAGGTATTTTGTGATGGATCTGGAAGAAAGTGGTCAACACAATTCAAATCACAGGAGCCTTAATTCTCAAATGATAAATCATTGAATTTTTATAATCTTATACGTAACAATGTAACACAATAATTAATAATCACAAATTATGATTCATAAATGATATACAGACCATCATGTTTGTATTTCTAATTATATTTAGAATATTGAAAAATTGGAAGATAGGAATGCCTTTTCCAGTATAGAAGCAGAAAGCATATTTTCCCGAGTGTATTTATGCTAAAATCATGACAAAAGGAATTCCACAATTAAAACCACCAACATAACGTTACGTAGAGGGCTTGGTGCTCTTGATTAAATGTCAATACCATATACATTATAGTATTGAATGGAAATGTTGCTATTTGATTAATCCTGAAAACTGTTAAGTCTGCGTAATTCTAATTGGATATGAAATTTTACTTTCTCCATATGAAGTCTGATGAGGTTGGAGCTATTCAAACATCCTTAAAAGTTGACATTCTCTTTAATTCCTCTTTTTCTGTCCATTTATGTTAAGAATTTAATGTTACTTGTAATTACTAGGGAGGGGGGTTCTGTTGGCATTGTTGTCATTGATGGCAAAGGAGGAACAAGGTAGGTCTTTGATGTCACCATATGCTTGTTGGGATGGAGATGTTGTTATTACATATATTATTGAGTTGGTTTGTTATCAGAGATGTTGGTCATGTTGTAATGCAAGGCAACGGCATGAAGAAGTTGTGATGCAAAGGGTAATGGCTAAGGAGCAGCAAAGTAGGATGGCAAAAGGTGTCATTGATGGCCTGGTTTTCTTGGCGCTCTAATGTTCCTTGCATATGTTGTGTAATTGGTTACATAGCCTTGTTGGTTACATATCCTTATTGGTTGCTAATGACAGAATTTTGCAGAGATTGTTATGTTGCAGAGATTGTTGTGATGCAAGGCAAAGGCAAAGGCATGATACAAACATGATAGAAATTGTAATGCAGGTCATTTACTGTGCAGACTGAGTTATAACGCAGGCCATCTATTATCCAGACAGCGTTACCCTAGACTGTAATGCAATACTCTTTCAGATAGACCGTGTTGCCGTGTTTGCTTATGTTGGCAGTTGTAATTATTAAAATTGGCTTCTGTTAATGCATATTTCAAATTCATCTTATGGTTTTTATTATTCAAAGGTTGAAAGAGTGTTGAAATTGAAGAGACACCCTTGGAATGCAAAGAGACAATACTTATCATTTCAGATTCTTGTATGGAATACTGATAGCCATCAAAGCTTGGTTATAAAAGTGTGGGAGGTTGGAAGGCTGTAAGGTTAGAGAGTGTGTAAGGTTTGTTGTTCATGAGTTACCTGGCACATATGAAGCAGATGTGAAGCATATTTGAAGAGGAGAAGAGGCAGAAACAAAGATGGAGGGATGCTGAACTTAAGACTAGGTAAACCAAGAAATTGTTTTTATATGTATCAAGGGATTGCAGTCTCCTTTCAAGTTGTAACTTGATAAAGAATAGGTTGGAGTTTGTTGAGGTGGAAGTCTCCTGTGGGTTGTAGGATGTAGCTTGCAGAAAATTTGTGTGAGTTGGAGTTTCCTTGCAAGTTGAAGCTTGCAGAAGAATTTAGGTAGTATCCTCTTGTAGGTTGGAGTCTACAAAAAATCTGATGTAATAGAGGAATTAAGAGATTTCCTTTGCATCACAACAATAAAAAATTGGTGGTTTTCTCCCTTTATGGGTTTCCACTTATATCTAGTGTCCACATGTGCTGATTTTATGCTGTCATGAAAGTTGTTATGTTGCGATTTACATGTTAAATTCTAGTTGTATGTTGTATTTGTTGCTCATATGATGTACTGTTCGATAATTAATAACTTTGGATAAACATTTAAAGGAAAAATAAAAATTGTCCATGAATACACACAACTGATTCAACCACCCTCCCCTGTCAGTTAAGTTTCCAACAGGTTCAAAACAACATGCTTTGGTAAAAGGGTGCATGGGAACATCTCATTTTTTGTGTGGGGATATATCCCTGGTGCACTTCTTGGCATCCAGGGATTTGGGTGAACGCTCCCCTTGGTCAGTACGCAGTACTATGAAACTTGTCCTTACAAATTCAGTTCTTCAATTTTACATTTA
Source organism: Pinus tabuliformis (assembly GCA_031772625.1). Lineage (NCBI taxonomy): Eukaryota > Viridiplantae > Streptophyta > Pinopsida > Pinales > Pinaceae > Pinus > Pinus tabuliformis. The sequence continues at coordinate 833,035,323 of CM062816.1, forward strand.
CTATTGCATAATAATGAATAAGCACCAACTCCAGTGAAGGGAGTCTTTTTTTGAAGGAAGTGTTGGGTCATCCATATATGAAAACAACAAACCATGATTAGCAACCCTTGCTAACACATTCATTGTCTATAAACAAGAAAAAAAATAATTGATCAATTGACCGATGTATGACAACAAACCATATGTTTGTGATGGATGTGCCACAAAATGTGATCGACATGAAAAAGGAAGCAAAATCAGTAGTGTTATACAACCTGAAAGGGATGAGACTCGTATTCAGGCTTTCAGTCAGGTGATGACAAAGGTGGTTGAGCTGGTTGATCGTGAAGTAAAAGGATCAATCCTTTGAGAAAAGTAAGGTGGGTAACCAAGATGTTGTTGGATGAGGCACAACTACTATTAATAAAATGGTTTAATGACATTTTATTGAAGTTTTGATGCTCCAAACATTTACCTCTATGTTTCCACCTTTGGAAGCAATAGACCAGTGTGGGAATTGTTGCTCTTGCCGCCTACACCTACTTACATGTTAGTGAGAAAAGCCTTCAACCCCACAAGGTGTGGTTGGTAGCAGGGAACTCAGAGAAGGGGTTGTCACACTGTTCCTGACTCTCTCCGTCGAAGCTATTTCTTAGGTTAGCTAAGGGGGGTTTTCCCTAATGAAAAGTTAAGCTAAAAGTGATATGAGGTTATAGTGAAAATGAATTACTTTTAATGATCTATGAGCAAAATATGATATGAGCAATAACAATGAAAATCATTAACATGAAGAAACCATAAAACCAGTGCCTTATAAAGAATTTGCTCAACAAAATAAAAGATACATTTGCTCAAAGTAAAGATGGAATGCTTTCAATAATGAAAGCAAAATAACCCTGAAATGCAAACAAAAGATGTTAGCACAAGATATTTGTAAAATATAAAATCAATTTATGAATCAAAACATATCTTGCCAAAACTCAACAATTAGAAAATTTACTTTAAAAAAAGGTAAAATAGAAGATGCTAAATGTTAAATCAAGATGTCAATATGGAATTAGAGCATGAAATGAAAACACTTATTATCAATTTGAAGAATCACAATACTTGCTTTGAAATGTTTTTTGAAAATAAACTTTGCAATATAACAACTCAAAACATCAAGAGACAAGTAAAGTAAATGTGATGGAAAGTGCTCTTGGTTAATTTTATTAACCACATCTACCACAAGATTGCAATTGAACACTTCAATTCTCAGATCTCGCCATTGCCCAAAGATTTGGGTATCACAGTGAGGAGTCCATAGAGGAGTAGAGTATCTCTACGATGCCTACTTCAACCAACTTATGTTGGAAGTAAAATTTTAGTGAGGCTTGGAATTTGTTATTGCTCAAACTAGCAAGAGACCTAAGGGGGATCCCTAAAGGGAAAATGCTAGGCCAAGGGCAACAAACGAAGACATAGCCCACTGTCACCTCAACTAAGACTCCCTTCTATTTACAAACTTTCAGTGATGGGAGGAGACCTGGTATGTATAGAGTCACCAATGAAGGATAAGTCAATGGATGTGAGTGACACAAATAAACCCTTTCCCAGGAGAGTTTGAAGTATGGAACTTGCTTGCTTCTAAGCAGGGTACTATGTATTCTAGGGAAAGGAAGAGAGGATTTGAGGGTTAGGTTTATGGGATAAGACTTGTGAAGGAGTTCCCCAATCCCTAAAATCCTTGTTAGAATGGTACTCTGGATGGTTCCTAAAGAATGATCTTTTAAAGGAGCGGGACCATATGGGTCTAAGCGGATTCGGTCTAGGGTATGAAGAAAGTATGTAGTGCCCAATGATATTCTTACCCTATACAAGGTGGGGGAAAGGATCAAAGAAAGAATTACACTTGAAGATGTTGTTTTGATCCTATGAGGTACTAGCCTTCGGGATGGCAGGGCAAGTTTTGATCCTGGAGCTAGGGATTGGCTTTTCTCCCAACTCCACTGTCAGAATGGCTTCAAAATTGGAGGAGAGCTCGAGGAAAGGCTAGTGCAGTAGACCCTAGGGGATCAAATTTTTTGGAGGGCTAGCTTGTCAGGAACTTGATGCCTTAGGTACCCCAACTTGGCTAGATCTGCAAGGAGGTGAAAGAATATGATTTTTAGTGACCACCATTGGTAGATCAATGCCTTAATCTTTGGGAGAATGGAGTCTACAATGAATATGAGTAGGATTTCTTGGTTGTCAGTGAAGGAGGCCTCAAGATCACTTCACTAGCCTTCTAGGCTAAGGAGAAGCAACGTTGCAGCTTTTATACTTCGATGGGAATGGCTTAGCAAGTTCAAATTCTTTGATAGAATTATCCGTATGAGATTTCACTCATATTACATGGCCCATACATTGAGAGATGCTATAATAGAGACACATTCCACAATTTTAGGCAGTAAATGCATGCAACAATTAGCCCTAGAACAACAAAAATCCCAGTCCAACATATATGACAAAGATAAACATGAATAACATCAAAAGGCATGTACTTACATGTAACAAAATATATCCAACCATTCATAATTGACAAGAGAGAAGCTCCAAGAGAAGATAAATCAATATCCACACATCAAAATTCATCCATAAAACTCCAATTCATCCACTAAGAAAAAGTGCGAAATTATCATGAGAGAAGAGATCCAAACCAAAGTGATGATGAGCAAATGAGCTCATCTCACTTGTTTTATACACAACTTAGGAGTGCGAATTAGCCTCCTTGGCCTACATACTATTTATTTTTAAAATTTATGCTTTTTTATTATATAATAATTTTTATGAAGTAATAGAAAAATTAATTAATTTTAGTGTTAATTATATATTATATAATTTTATAAATCTAAAAATCAAATTATTAACATTCATAACTTAACTTCATAATTATATTAAAATTTATGTATTAGTATATGTAACTTACAATTATAAATAAATAAGTTATGTACATATAAGTTATAATTATAAATAATTGGAAGTTATAATATATATATATATATATATATATATATATATGGTAATATATCCGCTATCTTTGACTTCATGTCTCTGCATGGTTGTTGTAGATCTGATATGAAAATATAGCTCTGATACCAATTGTTATAGATCTGATCGGAAAATATATGAGAATAGAAAATAACCCAAGAATAACAAGATAGAAATAGATAGAAATGCTTCTTTATTAATCAAACCCTTAAGGTAGGGTAACACCATACATTCACTCCTTAAGGAAGGAGAACACTCCACAAGCCATATGCCTGTTCATACAATATTCCTTGACTCTCTCCATGTGGAGTCTCTAGCCTCTATATAGGCCTCATACATACAATACCATGGGTCATTACCATGGTTCCCTCATACCATCAACTAATACCATGGGCCCATTACATTATTATTAACTACTTGTGGTCCTTTACATGATATGGGTTAACCACCTTATTTATTACTATGGCCCATCCCATTATTACATTATTACCTTGGGTACCTCCCTTGGTACCCCATATTATCCCCCCCTAGGTATATAACACTCCACCCCCCTTAGCATGTTTCGTCCCCGAGACATGGGAAGAACACAAATAATAAGATCTACTCAAAAGAGTAGTCCACTGGTACCATGCACGTGCATCTAGCCATCCAAGAGAAAGGTGAACCCTCGATCTCGCTGGTGCCTCGCTCGCTTGAGATGGAAGTTGACCGTGGCAGCTCTTCTGTGTTGATGTGTAGTAGGTGGATCTTCGCTCCTCGCTATCCGTCATACGGGGTTGTTATCCTTATGGCTAATTGGTTGCCATCTTGTTGGTTGTTTTCTTGCAGGGTGATGTGGGTGATGATATGTTGAAGTTTTAACCTACGGTGTCTTTTTCTTTAATTCACCCTGCTGTGGTGCCTGTTGTGGTGTCTTGTTTTCCAATATGACTTCAATCACTGAGCCCTCATCTGATGTATCAGTACCTGTAACCTTTTCTGCTTCCGCCTCTGTTTGTGTTTGATTGTCTATCATCACTGGCTCATCATCTAATATGTCAGACCCTGGAACATCTTCTACTTCAGCCTCCTTGCACTCTACCTGTTTATTAATGGAAATATCCTGTAATGTAATTTTCTTCTTTTTATACCAGAGCTTCAGGAATTTCTTCTGTACATTAATATTGATAGTACCCCCTGATTCCATCCATGGGTATCCCAAAACAACATCCATGTTATCCATATCTGAAGCATAAAAATCACCATGCAACATATACTTATCCATAGAAATCTTCAAATCCTTATACGATTGAACATCCTCATCATCCACTTGTGTGTTTTCAATGTGTTTTTCTGGAACTTGCAATTTTTTTACCAAATTAACATTGATAAAATTATGCTTGCAACTAGGATTTATAGAAACAATGATCTTTTTTTTTTATCAATCCATGAACCTGCAATAAGGATATACCAGTAGGAAATAGCCCCACATGTTTCTCCTTATCTTGTTTTCTGGCATGAGACCATCTGTCTAAAAGTAATTTTTCAAATTTTTCATCGGACAGGTTGGAACACTTCTTTTGGTTAAGTAATCCCCACCATGTGGCTGCCTCATCTTCAAAATTACACACTGCAAAAATTCTCCAATGATTTGTCCATAATAACTTGTGTGTTTTTATGTATTCTTCGATAGTAGGACCATTATCTTTTCCTGTAAAACATAACATCTCCATGAAGAGGGTTTGAGAAAAATTCACTTACTTGACGAAAATTTGGAATTGTCACAGTTTAGTCAATATTGCTCAGAATCCCTATTATGACATGTTTTTGGAAATTGAACAACCATTCTGCATCTACCCATGTGATAGAAATTTTGATCCAGGCAATGAAATTTCAAATCTGCACTGCAACTCTCCCGCAGTCACCAAAATTTCTGCAAAAAAGAGCTAATTTTAAATCAGCGATATCTCCCTCATCCGGACTCCGATTGACTGATTTTTTTTTTGAATTTCGGTATTTTTTCACAAAGAATCCAGATCTACAATTAGATTTTTCAGATCGTGCACCAGGACGTCCAGATCTGTGCCGCGAACTCGCTGCCTTGAAAAATTGTCTGCAACCCCACTGATTTTTAGATCAGCGATATCTCCTTCATCTGGACTCCAATTCAATCGATTTTTTTTTTGAAATCAGCTATTTTTCACAAAGAATACAGATCTGCAATTAGATTTTGCAGATTTTTCACCAAAACATACAGATCTGATCTGCAAACTCGCCGCCCCCGAAATCCTGCAAAAAATTAAAAAAAATTTCCACTTTTGTGCCCAAGAAAGTGCTTTGATACCACTTTTTGTAGATCTGATATGAAAATATAGCTCTGATACCACTTGTTATAGATTTGATCCGAAAATATATGAGAATAGAAAATAACCCAAGAATAACAAGATAGAAATAGATAGAAATGCTTCTTTATTAATCAAACCCTTAAGGTAGGGTAACACCATACATTCACTCTTTAAGGAAGGAGAGCACTCCACAAGCCATATGCCTTTTCATACAATATTCCTTGACTCTCTCCATGTGGAGTCTCTAGCCTCTATATAGGCTTTATACATACAATACCATGGGTCATTACCATGGTTCCCTCATACCATCAACTAATACCATGGGCCCATTACATTATTATTAACTACTTGTGGTCCCTTACATATATGGGTTAACCACCTTATTTATTACTATGGCCCATCCCATTATTACATTATTGCTTTGGGTACCTCCCTTGGTACCCCATATTATCCCCCCCTAGGTATATAACAATGGTGCACCTATGTCTATGCACTTGTGACTTGACATGGTTTATGTTAGACACCTAATTCGTCAAGGATATATGTTATACACTTAACTTGGAAGATAAACATTGTATATATATGTACCGTTTTAATGAAATTGAACTCATGTTTATCTTTTAATTTTAGTGTAGTCTAATAGTGGTATTGTTACCACACAAACTAGCAGTGGTCCTAGGAAGGGATCCTATATGGCAACTACTAGGTCAAGGGAAACAATGAAGTGATAGTCCACTATCACCTCAATTAAGGCTCCCTACTCTTTACAATCTTTCACCGATGGGAGGAGATTTGGTATAAGAGGAATAACAATACTGGATGTGTCAATGTGTTACATGTGTTTTAAAAGCCAGTTTATGTGAAAAAGTACGAAGTACACTTTATATTATTAAAGTGACTTTTATATTCTAAAACTGACTTTACGAGGAAAAAGTGCATGGTACTAAAACATTAAAAGTACTAGGAGTCTAATTAATAGAAAAGGGGACCACATGAGGAGGGGTCAAGTAGGGGACTAATCATAAGAGAGACTCAATTGTGTGGCTTTCTTGCTTGGAAAGCAAGGTGATAGGCTCTCTATGAAGGGCTAAGAGGATTCTCGAGGCTAGGGTTTGGGAATGTATCTTATAATGATGATTCTTGGGCAAGAAATCCTTATGGAGACTTGGTCTTAATGTGTTCTTTGTGGCACTGGAGTTGTAAAGTTGCAGGACCATACAGGACCAAGTTGACCCAAAATTAGGTCAAGGGTATGGAGTTGATCAACCAAGGAGGGGCTTGACCAAATTAGGGAAGAGAAGAGGATCAAAGGACAAATTTTCTTTTGAGATTTGGATGCAATGATCCTAATGAGGCCACTAACCCAAAATCAACGTCGGGCAAGAAATGGTCTTGTGGCTACGACTTGTTATAACTCGAGATTCCACCACCAGAATTGCTTGAAATTCGGAGGACCTTTTGAGCAAACTACAACACAGTAGTGGACCAATTTTCAAGGGTTTTGGATGGCTACAAATGATTTCGTGTGATGCCCTAGGTGACCTTCTAGGGTAAGGCCTAGAAATAAGAAAATTAGAGAAAAGAGAGGTAAATTTTTCCGGGATACGAGGATCAATGCCTTATTGCTTGGGCTTAATGGAGTCGAGATACACAGATCAAAATTATTCGTGAGCTAAGGAGCCCTAATTGGTCTTTGCTAGCCTCTCCAAGGAAAGCAACTAGGTCAATAGGGATTTATACTTCAAATTTGCCAAAGAGATGAAGTTTCGAGGCTTAAAATCTATTAAGTGCCTCTAGGAACATTCACCCACTCTTTTCAAGTACAACACAAACATGAAATCACTTATTCAAGGTTCCCATAAGAATTTCGTATTTACTTTAACCCATACATGAATAATGATAACAATAGCATGCAATAAACTAGTAAAATAACAAGAATATCATCAAAATTCAACTTACATGAGAGAGAGTATATCCATTCATCAACTTTGCATTAGAATGAAGTTCTAAAGACAATAGAGAAAATCCAAACATCATAGTGCATCAAGAAAGCTCCAAAAAGTTCACTCAACAAAAAGTGCGAAAATCTCTCAAGAGATACTAATCCAATCCAAGTGATGATGGTCAAAATGAATCATCTCACTTTTATTTATACAATCACTAAGGAGTTCAATTTGCCTAATTTGGCCTAATTTAGCCCCAAATAATAAAATAATGTGCAATATTAACATCGCTTCGTTAGAAGCCCACCAAGATAGCTCAATAACATAATAATTAGCCTCTCAAGAGAGGGTCAAATGATCAATAAAGTGATTCGTTGGGCCTTTGAGGAGGCCTAATGAAGTCTAGAGTGTGCCATGATGTGAGAATGGACCTCAAACATAGTGGACAAGGGGTTGGCCCCTTGTTATCCAAGCAAATCCCTATGGTGCCCCCAAGTGGGTGTGGAGGGCACAAGGACATCCTCATGGGTCTCCAAGTGGATCGAAAGTGGCTATAAACCATCTGTAAGCGCTCAGATAATGACATAAGCCCTCATCTGGACCCCATATCTTACGCCAAGTGTGTGGTGCATGTGTGGAGCTGGTTAGACATGGTGAACTAGGTGCATGATTTTCGTCCAAAAGGTGGAACACGAGCAATCAATGAGTGGTACTGGGGATCCATAAAGTACTCTTTGCTATGGTGGATGCCCATGGCTCTCAATGCTCACCCTACAAGTGCCGATCTAGCCCTTTGGATGGCTAGGACCCCTTTTAGGGAGACCAAACCCCAAATGGAGAGCCACTTGCAATCCTGCATAAGATCCAATGCATCCACTTGCCCTTCAATACAACAAATCATTAGAATAATCAAGTAAAATAGCGTACAAGTCATGGAATCAATGAGGCACTTCATGGTGGCATGCGCTTCCATAACAGGTTTTGGCATGTACAAGGTGTCTCGAAGCTCAATAAGGGGGTTAACTAAGGATCCTATTAGGTGGTTTCATCTTTTAAAGGGGGTGGCATCTCCATGGTACATCCCTTAAGCGGTAGGTGGCAAATGATAAAGTAATGGAATGGAGTGGGGATTAGGGGAATCATCCAGACCACATGTTATGGTACAAGGTTAGCTATAATAAGGGAAGCCCACACCTGGGTATATGAGTGTAGGAGGGAGCAAATCGTGGTACATGAGTTACCTCGACCTTTATTTTTCCACCCTTCTTCATATGGCTTTTGCCTTTGATTAGTTTTTCTTCATAACTGCTCGGGGCTGTAGGGGATGAGAGTATAATGTGTAGTATATAGTAGTGAATAAGGGGCGGCTCATTGAGAAAGGGTTGGGACAATCATTGGTTCCTTAACGATGAAGGGGGGGCTCATTTAGGGCCCATAAGAACGAGGGTGATGGCCATGGATAAGGGGTAGAGTGTTAAAATTTGGGTAGCAGAGGACAAGTAGTTCCCTAAGGCTTTGATCTTTGGCCTAGGGAAAAGTGTCCAAATTTATTTGTACTTTTCTCCTAAAGTGACTTTATAAGTGGTAAAGTCAATTTAATTTAAAAGTGACTTTATAAGTGGTAAAGTTACATTCTAATTTAAAAGTGACTTTATAAGTGGTAAAGTTACATTCTAATTTAAAGGTGATTTTATTAAAGTCAATGAAGAATTAGAAAGTGAAAAAGTGACTATGGAAATAAAAGGCTAAGTGGGTCTTTATTTAAGTGGGTGAGTTAAAAAATAGAAAGTGAGAATTAAATGCACATTTATTCTCATCCCTAGATCTAAATGAATCTCAACCATTAGATCTTAGGGTAACCCAAGAGGTCATTTAGAGAGTAGAAGGAGAAGAGAAGAGAAAAAGATCAATTCCTTCTTTCATGAGCATTTGAGAGAAAGAGAAGAGAGAGCAAGGAGAAAATTTATGAGTAGTGAGGAAGTGAAGGAGAGCAGCAAGAAGACATTTCAACAAATCTAGGCAGCAGCGTTTATTGGCACGCATCCCAAGGCAAAACACATAAATCGAGGAAGATGGACCACATAAATCGAGGAAGAGGGACAGTAGCAAGGGCACGAATTTTGAGGCAACTGTACTGCCGAAATTCGTATGGTCTATACAGTCATGACAACAAGTTTTGGGCACATTTTTTGAGGCAGACCGTACAACATTTAATGCTGTAAAGATTATGTTTTGTCTGTTCGCTGATTAGCATGATTTTCGAGGTGGAGTTCAAGCACAGAAATCGAGATAAGTTGTAATTTGTGGTTGCTGGAATTTTTACTGTGTATTTCAGTTTCTCTGTAAAAGCATTTGCAGAAATAAAGAAGAGCTCTCAAACTGGTTTTTCCCAAGAGTTGTAGTGGGTTTTTCTAGGGTCACATTGACCAAAAATGACTGTGTTATTTTATGTGTGTGGCTGTCATAATTTTGCTGTGTTTTATTTTTGCAATTTCAGCGGTTGTGAAATCTCTAAATTTGTGTTTTCAGAAAAATAGTCATTTCTGCGGAGAGGCCATGATGGAGGAGTATTCTTCTATTATGAAGAACGATGTTTGGGAGGTAGTGCCGAGGCCTAAAGGTAAATCAGTGGTTACATCCAGATGGCTTTACAAGATAAAGCATGTTGTAGATGGCAGCATCGAGAAGTTCAAGGCTCGATTTGTGGCGAGAGGGTTCTCATAGGTAGAGGGAGTTGACTATGAAGAGACCTTCGCTCCTGTAGCTTGGTATACATCTATTGGCTCCATTATATCGATTGTAGCAGAGATGGGTTGGAAGATCCTTTAGATGGATGTGAAGACCGCATTTCTGAATGGATTCATTCAGGAGGAGGTTTATATTGAGCAGCCACAGGGCTTTGAGGTGCATGGGAAGGAGTCCCATGCAATCTGATTGAAAAAGGCACTTTATGGTTTGAAGCAAGCTCCTAGAGCTTGGTACTCGGGGATTGAGACATACTTGTAGTGGTTGGGTTTCACAAAGAGTGAGGTTGATACGAACCTATACTTCATTGTGGTGGGTGAGGAGCCTCTCATTCTGGTGTTGTATGTTGATAACTTGATCATCACTGGTGCAGAGAGACTCACTGAGGGCTGCAAGAGAGATCTTGCTTTAGAGTTTGAGATGAAGGATATTGTCTTGATGCATTATTTTCTGGGATTGGAGGTGTGGCAGGAGGAGGGGCATTTCTTCCCGGGACAAGGGAAGTACATTGTGGATATTCTTAGCAGATTTTACATGGAGGACCGCAAATCCATGTCTACACCTATGATCACTAACTGGAAGAAGCTTCATGCTTTTGATTCCGAGTTGGTGGATCCTACTTTATACATACAACTGATTGGTTGTTTGATGTATTTGTTCAACACTCGACCAAATATATGTTTTGCATTTAACACTATGAGTCAGTTCATGTGTGAGCCCAGGAGAGTGCACTGGGTGGCTGCAAAACACATTCTTCGTTACTTGTATGGGACTGTGGATCTTGGTCTGGGTTATAGATAGGGTGAGAATGGCGCAGCGTACACGGATTCAGATTGGATAGGTTGTGCTTTAGATAGGAAGAGTACTTCCGGGTGCTGTTTTGGGTTGGGTTCGACAATTGTGTCGTGGATCAGTCAGAAACAACAATCAGTTGCCTTGAGCTTAGTTGAGGCAGAGTATATGGTTGCTAGTTTGGCTAGTTTCGAGGCCACATGGATTCGCAAGATGTTGTTTAGTCTATTTGGTCAGGGATTGAGACCTTCAGTAATTCACTGTGATAATCAAAGTTGCATAAAACTCACGGAGAATCTAGTTTTTCATAACAGGTCAAAGCATATTGAGATCAAGTATCACTTCATTAGAGACTATGTCCAAAAGGAAGCTGTCAAGCTTGAGTACATTTCCACAAATGAGCGGGTAGCGGACGTTTTCACCAAAGCCTTACCACTGGGCAAGCATGTCTACTTTAGAGACAAGATGGGAGTGGTGAGGAACGCTTTCCTCGGTAAGAGGGAGTGTTAAAATTTGGGTAGAAGAGGACAAGTGGTTCCCAAAGGCTTTGATCTTTGGCCTAGGGAAAAGTGTCCAACGTTATTTGTACTTTTCTCCTAAAGTGACTTTATAAGTGGTAAAGTCAATTTAATTTAAAAGTGACTTTATAAGTGGTAAAGTTACATTCTAATTTAAAAGTGATTTTATAAGTGGTAAAGTTACATTCTAATTTACAGGTGACTTTATTAAAGTCAATGAAAAATTAGAAAGTGAAAAAGTGACTATGGAAATAAAAAGCTAAGTGGGTCTTTATTTAAGTGGGTGAGTTAAAAAATAGAAAGTGAGAATTAAATGCACATTTATTGTCATCCCTAGATCTAAATGAATTTCAACCATTGGATCTTAGGGTAACCCAAGAGGTCATTTAGAGAGTAAAAGGAGAAGAGAAGAGAAAAAGATCAATTCATTCTTTCATGTGCATTTGAGAGAAAGAGAAGAGAGAGCAAGGAAAAAATTTCTGAGTGGTGAGGAAGTGAAGGGGAGCAACAAGAAGACATTTCAACAAATTTGGGTAGTAACATTTATTGGCGCGCATCCCAAGGCAAAACTGTATAGCAGGAGAAAGGCACAGATATCGAGAAAGAGGGACAACAACAAGGGCACAAATTTGGAGGCAGCTATACTGCTGAAATCACGTATCAATACTAGGGGCATAGGCTTGATAATTAGGCTACCCCACTAAAAATTTATTTATTTCTTTGAAAAGAAATTGCATTTGGAATGCTACTACAAAAAAAATTGCAAAAAAGGCTAGGGAGTGAAAATTTCGCTCCTGTATTCGCTCTCAAAATTCGCTCCCATGTGGGAGCGATTTCGGGAGTGCGATTCAGGAGCGGGATTGAGGGGAGGGGGAGCCTCTCCCTCGCAACCTTGGCCGGACAGTTCGTACAATAAGTTCTAGGAACATTTTTCGAGGGAGGTCGTACATCATTTAATGCTGTTTTATTGCTGTAAATTTTTTTGTTTTCACTGTTTGCTGATTGGCACGATTTTTGAGGTGGAGTTCAAGCACGAAAATCGAGATAAGTTGTAATTTGTGGTCGCTGGAATTTTATTGTGTATTTCAGTTTCTCTGTAAAAGCATCTTCAGAAATAAAGAAGAGCTCTCAAACTGGTTTTCCCCAAGAGTTGTAGGGGGTGTTTCCAGGGTCATGTTGACAAAAAATCACTGTGTTATTTTCTGTGTGTGGCTATCATAATCTTGCTGTGTTTTATTTCCGCAATTTCAGCAGTTGTGAAATGTTTAAATTTATGTTTTCAGAAAATATTGTAATTTCCAGATTTTAGAATTTTTATCATGCTTGGATTTAAAACTAAATGCATGGAGTGATAAGGAAAGCTGATAACTGGAGTGGAGGTTGAAATTTCTTTAGATGTTTGGCTTTTGCCCACGTGCTAAATTTGCATGTCCCGCCATCTTTTGCATTTTGTGGTACATTTCCAGTTGAGAGTGGCCAAATTATGCTTTTTCTTTTCTTTCTAGCTGCATCAACCTCCGAGGCATCGTTTCAAGCTTAACCCAAGGTGTTGATAAGGGAAGGGGGAGGCTAACCCTATGTGGACCTAGTGGACACATGTGGACCCGGATGGGAAAAAGATGAATAGGGCCAAAATGAGTGGAAGGGGGTGATATATGTGGTGGGGAAGTGGGACCATGCAACCAAAATTGGGATTTCCCATGTAGTGCCAAGCTTAAAGCTAATGACCAATAAAGGAGGTCCCACAGGACTAGGATACAAGGCTAACCACAAAATCAGGCAATGGAGATAAGAATACAGACCTAGCCCACTCTTTCCGCCGAATCCCCCCACCTGTCCATGCCCAAAAGTGCCCATGACAAATAAGGAAAATTACTTAACTATACCAATGAAAAGCCATACCTTTGGGGTCAGGAGGCCCACTTTCAAACATACGCTCATGACAGGTGGGTGTGGGACCACATGGCTGGCTCAGGTGGTAGAGATAATGACACATAGAGCTATCTAGAGGCTGTAAGGGGTTGTTGGCTGCCGATGAGGACCATCTAGGAGAAAAGAAATTTCTCCTATATACACAACCCACAAGTAGTGGGTAACATCTAGCTCCAACTGGGATAGGAGCTGTCAGAGAGGTTCATGGATCTACTTGAATGGGAGGTCATCAGAACACCAACAATCTCTTGGTACCACAAACCTATTACCTGCACATATCAAAGACCAAGCACATAGGGCAACATGCTTTTGTGGTGTCTTATGATCACCCATGCTTGGTATTAGTCGATTAAAAGTCAACTAGTAAATACATTTTAAATAAAATTTTAAATGCATTCTTAATCTAAATGCATCTATCTAGCATGGTAATATCATATGATGTTAGTTATGATGAAAAAAATGAGCATGCAATGCATCCTACCCTAACATTCTTGTTACATCACCCTAATACTAAGTGTAATCATGAACCCAATGTAACCAGCATATCATCCAGTCAATATGGAAGCAACTGCCCTTTTGCTCACTCATGGAATAGATCCAAAGGTAGGGGTAGGAATGATAACATGGAAGGTCACAAGGGCGGGAGGCAGGAAAATGAAGTGAGCTCCCATGGAGTATCATGGGGAACGAGGGAGCCAAGGAATGGAATCTATTCCACACGATCCTTTCTTCCAACCAAAATATAGAGATATTAACATATAAGCTCATAAACCTCCAATGGATAGCAAACTCAAGCATATTATCCCCATTGTGGTCCCCATCATTAATGTCATGCTTTATGACCACCATAGGGTCATGACTGGGAGGAAAGGGAGAGCGATGAGAAGGGGAGGCACAACAAGCAGTTTGTTCATGATGATCATATTCATAATCCTGAGGGTATGAGGGGGGAGGAGGGATACAACTAATGGATGGTTCTTCCTCAACATCATACCTCGGAGGGGAAAAAGGATCATCAATGATGATGCTAATTTGAGAACGGGCAAGGTGATGGTTCGTTGATAATGTAGCTATGCCATCGGGATTTTGGAGAAGGTATGGGAAAACAAGGCCTTTGTCAGTGTCATCATCGGTGTCATAAACGGGCTCTGCCATTTCCAATAGATCTTCTTCAGGTGAGGGAAAACCACAATCCTCCCTTTCGATGGTGTGAGTAGGGCTATCATTATGAGTAATGTCCTGGAGAAAAGGAGAATCAATTTCAACATCATTTTTTGTGACAGTGTCATAAATAGGATCACTATCAAAGTGATGGATGCCCAAATCTCATTTTCCCTCATTAATGCACAAGAAAAGAGAAATGTCATCTTCACAGTAAGCTACACTACTCATATCCTCAAACTCCTTTTCTTGAAAGTAAGCCCCCATTTGATTGTGTTCATCCTTATGATCTTCAATGGGGCTCTCGCTCATGTCATACACATTCTTAATCCTTAGGTGTGCATCTTGAACGTCCTCTATGGCATTATGGCTATCATGATCTTCTTTAGATGGATCCCCTTCTTCCGTATGTTCCTTACCTTCATGATGGTCCCTCGCACTTGAACTTTCTTTAATGCCACCTTGGTCATCCAATTGATTAGATTGTGTGGGGCCTTCTGACTGATTATAATATTTTTCATTGATTAGGTCAATCAGAATACTGAAAGCACGGGTTAGGCCAACAAAGTCAAAGAGATGACTAGGATCCTTCTCATAGGTACACGTCATTATGTAGAGTTGTTTTTGTGTTGACCCATGAAACCTGAGCATGAATTCCTTAACCATGCTCTCCAATAAATCTTCATAAAACTCAACATATTTCTCCACATTCTTTTGTAGTTATTAAAGATTTTGATCATTGAGTTTTGCAAATGTGAGAGTAAGATTAATCTCTCTTTGACATCCTTCTTTCATGATTTTGCATATTAGGATTAAAATGGAGTCTCCAGGGTGAATTAAATAAATGCCTTGATAGATTTTTGCTTAACCCTACTAGCATTAACTTTGAAGTTCAATGAAGAACTAGGGCTTCGTTCTGCCAATGGAGTCACCAAGAATGATACGTTAATGATGTTATAAGGGAAACAAGACACACGTCTCGTGTCCTCGACAACAACACCAAAATGTTACTGCTCAAACTATCAGGGGTCCTAGGAAGGGATCCTATATGGCAACTACTAGGTCAAGGAAAACAATGGAGTGATAGCCCACAGTCACGTCAACTAAGGCTCCCTACTCTTTACAAATTTTCACTGATGGGAGGAGACCCGATATAAGAGGAATGAAAATAATGGATGTGTTAATGAGAGGATAAAAATTGTTTCCCAAAGCCTATTTGTAAGAGAGAGACTCAATTGTGTGGCTTTCTTGCTTGGAAAGCAAGGTGATAGGCTCTCTATGAAGGGGTAAGAGGATTTTCGAGGCTAGGGTTTGGGGATGTATGTCGTAAAGATGATTCCTAGGCCTAGGAATCTTTATCGAAACTTGGTCTTTATGTGATCTTTGCAGAGTTGGAGTTGTAAAGTTGCGGGACCAAGTGGACCCAAAATTAGGTCAAGGGTATGGAGTTGATCAATCAAGGAGGGGCTTGACCTAATTAGGGAAGAGAGGATCAAAGGACAAATTTTCTTTTGAGATTTGGATGCAATGATCCTAATGAGGTCACTAACCCAAAATCAACCTAGGGCAAGAAATGGTCTTGTGGCTAGAGCTTGCTATATCTCGAGATTCCACCATCAGAATTGCTGGAAATTTGGAGGACCTCTTGAGAAAACTACAACGCAAGAGTGGACCAATTTTCAAGGGTTTTGGATGGCTACAAACGATTTTGTGTGATGCCCTAGGTGACCTTCTCGGGTTAGGCCTAGAAATCGGAAAAGTAGAGAAAAGAGAGGTAAATTTCAGTGTGGAAAAAGTCCCGATAAAATCGGGATTTATTCCCCAAAACGCGATTTTTTCAAGAAAAGGATTAAATCGGCCGATTTTTTGCCGACTTTTTAAGAAACGAAAAAATCGGGATTAAATCGAAAAAGTCGGGATTAAATCGAGACTTTTTCCAAAAAATCGTGGTAGTTTCTTTAATGATTTTTTTTTCTTTGAAAAAATCGGGATTTTATTGAAAAAATCGGGATTTTATTGAAAAAGTCGGATTTTATTGAAAAAGTCCGGATTTTTTTAAAAATGAATATTTTTGTATTTTTTTAATTTTGCCGACTTTTTGCCGACTTTTTCGAAAAACTCCCGACTTTGCCGAGTTTTTCAACTTTTGGACCCTTGCCGAATTAATCCCGACTTCGACTTTTTCCACATTGGTAAATTTGACCACGAAAGGATACGAGGATTAGTGCCTTATTGCTTGGGCTTAATGGAGTCAAGATACACATAGATCAAGATTTTTCATGAGCTAAGGAGCCCTAATTGATCTTTGCTAGTTTCTCCAAGGGCAACAACTAGGTCAATAGGGTTTTATACTTCAAATTTGCCAAAGAGATGAAGCTTTGAGGCATAAAGCCTATTAGGTGCCTCTAGGAACATTCACCCACTCTCTTCAAGTACCACATATGCTTTAAATCACTTATTCAAGGTTCCTAGAAGAATTTCATATTTACTTTAACCCAGACATGAATAATGATAACAATAACATGCAGTAAACTAGTAAAATAACAAGAATAGCATCAAAATTCGACTTACATGAGAGATAGCGTATAACCATTCATCAACTTTGCATTAGAAAGAAGCTCCAAAGAAAATAGCGAAAATCTAAACATCATAGTGCATCAAGAAAGCTCCAAAAAGTCCACCCAACAAGTGCGAAAATCTCTCAAGAGATACTAATCCAATCCAAGTGATGATGATCAAAATGAATCATCGCACTTCTTTTTATACAATCACTAAGGAGTTCAATTTGCCTAATTTGGCCTAATTGAGACCCAAATAATAAAATAATGCGCAATATTAATATCCCTTGGTTGCTAGCCCACCAAGATAGCTCAATAACACAATAATAAGCCTCTCAAGAGGGTCGAATGATCAATAAAGTGAGTCGTTGGGGCTATGAGGAGGCGTAATGAAGTGTAGAGTGTTCCTTGATGTGAGAATGGACCTCAAACATCGTGGACAAGGGGTTGGTCCCTTTTTATCCAAGAAAATCCCTGTGGAGCCCCCAAGTGGGTGTGGAGGGCACAAGGAGATCCTCATGGGTCCCCAAGTGGATTGAATGTGCCTGTAAACCATCAGTAACGACTTAGATAATGACATACACCCTCATCTGGAACCCAGATCCTATGCCAAGTGTGTGGTGTATGTGTGGAGCCGCTTGGGCATGGTGAGTTAGGTGCATCATCCTCGTCCAAAAGGTGGAACACAAGCAATGAATGAGTGGTACTGAGGATCTATGAAGTACTCTCTACTATGGTGGAGGCCCATGGCTCTCAATGCTCACCCTACAAGTGCCAATGTGGCCTTCTAGATGGCTAGGACCTCGTATAGGGTGACCAAGCCCCTAATGGAGACCCACTTGCAATCTTGCATAAAATCCAATGCCTCCCCTTGTTCTCCAATACAACAAATCAATAGAATAATCAAGTAGAATAGTCATGGAATCAATGGGGCACTTCATGGTGGGATGCCCTTCCATAACCAAGGATCCTATTAGGTGGTTTCATTTTATAAAGGGGTGACATGTTCGTGGTACATCCATCAAGCAGTAGATGGCAAATGATAAAGTAATGGAACGAAGTGGGGATCAGGGGAATCATTCAGACCACATGTTATGGTACAATGGTAGCTATAATAAGGGAAGCCCACACCTGGGTATATGAGTGTAGGAGGGAGCAAATCGTGGTACATGAGTTACTCTGACCTTTATTATTCCACCCTTCTTCATATGCCTTTTGCCTTTGATTGATTTTTCTTCATAAATGCTTGACGCTGTAGGGGATGAGAGCATGATGTGTAGTATATAGCAGTGGATACCCCCTTAAAGTGGGGCGGCTCATCGCCCATCAGTGGTTGGGACAATCATGGGTTTCTTAATGATGGAGGTGGGGTTCATTTAGGGCCCATAGGAACGAGGGTGATGGCCATGGATAAGGGGTAGAGCTCATGTTTGGCTTTTTCTCACGTGCTAAATTTGTATGTTCTGGCCATCTTTTGCATTTTGTGGTATATTTCCTGTTGAGAGTGGCCAAGTTATGTTTTTTCTTTTCTTTTTAGTTGCATCAATCTTTGAGGCATCGTTTCAGGCCCAACCCAAGGTGCAGACAAGGGAAGGGGGAGGCTAACCCTATGTAGTCCTAGTGAACACATGTGGACCCAGATGGGAAAAAAGATGAATAGGGCCAAAATGAGTGGAAGGGGGTGATGTATGTGGTGTAAGTGGGACCACACAACTAAATTTGGGATTTCCAATGTAGTGCGAACCCTAAAGCTAATGGTCAGTAAAGGAGATCCCACGGGACTAGGATACAAGGCTAACCAAAAAATCAGGCAATGGAGATAAGAGTACAGACCTAGCCCACTCTTTGTGCTGATTCCCCCCACCAGTCCATGCCCAAAAGTGCTCATGACAAGTAAGAAAAATTGCTTAACTATACCAATGAAAATCCATACCTTTGGGGTTAGGAGGCCCACCTTCAAAGATACGATGATGAAAAGTGGGCGAGGGACCACATGGCTGTCTCAGGTGGTGGAGATAATGGCACATCGAGTTATCTGGTGGCTGCAAGGGGTTGCTGGGTGCCCACTGAGGACCATCGAGAAGATTTTTTTTTCTCCTATATACACTACCCTCATGTGGTGGGTAACAGGTATCAATGCGAGGTTGGCTGAAAACACCTTTGCCATTCTGAGCCAGTTAGATATGCATCTTTTCTAATTTGAGCTTAGCTCTTTATGCAGTCTTGAGTGTGTCAGTCCTGTCTCTGTTGTCTAGTCCAAACCCTATTACTCTTGCTTGTCTGTGTACATCTCTTTGTTTGATGTTCTCCCTGACCCAGTCCCGACTTGTTCCTGTGGCCTCCTCTTTGAAAAAGCTACGTGTGGTGCACGAGTGGCTCATCCTTTGTGTAAGAAAAAGTAGATTGTACTGCTGGAGTGGCTCATCCTCTGCCCTACATAACGGCAAACAACATGGAAATAATGTCTATTGTTACTAGTTCAACTTTAACGAAATGTGAGATGGTGAATCCTGTTTGAAATTTCTCCATCGTCTCTAGAATACCAGTTACTAGAACCACAAGTTACATTGGCCATTTTGTTGCTCAAGCAAATATGACTTCAGTGGAATTCTTAAGAGGAGTAGAACACAAAAATTAGTGAATTGCCCATACAAAAATGAAATATAGACAAAGATTCAAATCTTTTTAGAATGTAGAAACCAAAATTCACTTGCCCAACACGCTGAATCCCTTCTAACATTGCAGAATAACAAACATCTGCACTCCAAAACATTTCACACCTGCAAATTGTTGAACGAAATGAGCTCAAAATAAAGGGATACATGTTTCTGTGGCCCTCATTTACAGGCAACGGTGAGGGCACATCGAGTTATCTGGTGGCTGCAAGGGGTTGCTGGGAGCCGACTGAGGACCATCTAGAAGATTTTTTTTCTCCTATATACACTACCCACATGTGGTGGGTAACAGGTATCAATGCGAGGTTGGCTAAAAACACCTCTGCCATTCTGAGCCAGTTAGATATGCATCTTTTCTAATCTGAACTTAGCTCTTTATGTAGTCTTGAGTCTGTCAATCCTGTCTCTGTTGTCTAGTCCAAACCCTATTACTCTTGCTTGTCCGTGTACATCTCTTTGTTCGATGTTCTCTCTGACCGAGTCCCGACTTGTTCCTGTGGCCGCCTCTTTGAAAAAGCTACGTGTGGTGCAGGAGTGGCTCATCCTCTGTGTAAGAAAAAGTAGATTGTACTGCTGGAGTGGCTCATCCTCTGCCCTACATAGCTACAAACATAATGGAAAGAATGTCTATTGTTACTAGTTCAACTTCAACGAAATGTGAGATGGTGAATCCTGTTTGAAATTTCTCCATCGTCTCTAGAATACCTATTACTAGAACCACAAGTTATATTGGCCATTTTGTTGCTCAAGCAAATATGAATTCAGTGGCATTGTTAAGAGGAGTAGGACACAAAAATTAGTGAATTGCCCATACAAAAACGAAATATAGACAAAGATTCAAATCTTTTTAGAATGTAGAAACTAAAATTCACTTGCCCAACACGTCGAATCCCTTCTAACACTGCAGAATAAACAACATGTGCACTCCAAACATTTCACACCTGCAAATTGTTGAACGAAATGAGCTCAAAATAAAGGGATACATGTTTCTATGGCCCTCATTTATAGGCGACGGTGAGGGCGCATGCCCAACATGTGTTTGGCATGTGTCCTGTGAATATGACACGTGCCCTCATGTATCTGTTTCCGACATGTAAGATAGAGGACACAGACCCTGTTTGGACATGTGCTGTTACTTGGTCAAGCATTCTATTTTGTAATTGCTTCTCTTCTGTTAGTGAGAGTAGCTGACATAGATGGTTAATAACATGCAAAATAAATATTGATTATACTTATGCATTTGCATGAGGTTATTTTTCAGCAAGCCTGCTTTGCTAGTGCAGTTAGGTGAAATGTTTGACTCTGAATATGGCAGCTACAACTATGCCATGACTGATATCACAGTTATGCAGTTACTTAAAGTAAATATTTTTTCTCCTGAGATTAGTTCTTCTCTGCAGCTTCCCAACTAAGAACTTTGGTATCTGTTGCAGGTAGCAAGATTCTTGATGAAGACAGTCCAACAACTAAGATCAAAGAGGCCTGTGGGCACTGCAGCATATTTGGGCAAATTGGAATATCTGTTGGAGAATAACTGCACTGTTTCTAAAGGTATTTTTTTTTCACATGTTCAAAAATTTTCATAAGCTTGGTTATTCTGAAACTTTCACATTTATTGTGGGCATGAAAGTTGTCGTCTTCAAAGTAGTTTCACATGTTCAAAATTTTTTGTAAGCTTGGTTATTCCAGAACTTTCACATTTATTAGACATGAAAGTTGTCACCTTTGGAATTGTTTCATATGTAATTAGGTGTCATCCATAGTTGGGCACCAAATTTTTTGTTTAAAAAGAAAATAGTATTTTTGTTTAAAGTGTGTTTTTTCACCACTTGATTGCTATGTCTACAACATTGCCTGCAGCATGCTGAGATTAAGCTTGAGGAGCATTTTAATTTGTCAATATTGTAAACAAATGATCAATGCCGCACGAGGAACCATCACCTCTTGTGGGGAACATTTATCTTCGGATTACCTATCCCTGTGGACTTGGGGACATCAAGTAAAGTTCCGTTTTTTTAATGCTTCATATATTTCTTCAAAGAACAAATAAGTACAATATACTGCAAGATCGTTACATCATATGGACAACAGAGGAACCGGGAATTCCCAGTCCATGAACGCTGAAGAGGTCGTCATATGAGCTTTGAGCCCCACAAGGATGGATTCAACATCACAACAAGGAGCATGTCGGTGAACTTGCAGTAGTAGAGCCAATTGTTGCATAAATCTACGAGAATCCCCTAAGGAAACGAGATGGTGAGCCTCATTGAATGTAACTTTACAGTGATGTTTCCACAAAAATCCAATTTCAGATGAATACACACAAAGCCAAAGTTATTTGCAATTGTCCCAGAGCATGCAAGTGTCCCCTTGGAGAGCCCCCTTCCATGAGATTTGAGGTACAAACGGATATTAAAATTCCGCATGAAGACATCACCAAAAAACTCTTTTCAGTGCAGAGTGACATCTCTGAGAGACAAGCTGCATTGTGTCCTCACTAGTGTTGCGGGGGAGTGCCCCCCCTCGATCCCGCTCCCAATCCGCACTCCGGGTGCAGCTACTCGGGAGCGCGCTCCCTAAAAAAAAAACGCTCCCTGCCTTTTTGGGATCATTTTCGCGAGCGTTTAGCCTTTTTTACTATTTTTGTTTTGCAATAATGTTCCAAATGCAATTTTTTTCAAAGAAACAGATAAGTTTTGAGTGGGGCAGCTTAATGATCAAGCCCATGGCCCTAGTATTGATATACGATTCATGGTAATGTTAAATTCTTAAAGTAAAAGTGGCATTCCCCTTAATTTTCATTTTCATCCTTTTACTCAAATTTTTAACATTACCATGAAATGACTCAGGATGTTTGAGAGTGGTTCTGACCTCATTGGATTTCATATGGAGAAAGTAGAATTTTAGATTTCATTCAAAATCCAACAAACTTATCATTTTTTCTGGATTTTAGGATTGCAATGTTTCCATTGAATTTTGTCATGTATTAGGGTATGGAACTCGTATTTAATCAAGAGCACCAATCCCTCTATGTACCTTGATGTTAGTGACATTGGTTGTTGAACTCCTCTATCATGACCCTCCTAAAAATGTATGCATCACTCAAACAAAATCTTGACTTGACATGCTATGGTTTTTCTATCTTATGTTAATGCTTAGAGGGTGATATTAATGACTAAGAACCCTATACAGATATAGAGGTAATGACAAATATACCTCTGGATACTAATGCTTAGAGGGTGATATTAATGACAAAGATCCTGATTTTCCAACAAGACTAAAAAATTAGACATTTCTCGTGGTGGCAAGAGGCCCAAGCATAAGCAATAGATAATATATTTACTTGTCTTTTCTAGTTTCTAGTAGTTTTTATAACTATTGACCTTTTCATATTTATTATGATATTTTTTTAAACAAAATATGACAATTTAAGTTTGAAGTTGGCAATTATAACTCATTAGTAATGAATTATGAATATGATGCTTCATGAAAGTTGAAAGTTGTTTCATTTCATGTTAGATATTATTTGTTGTAATGGTTACACTTAGCTTACAAGTACAACTTTGGTGATCAATGATGATAAATGTTATATATTGAATTTTGAAAGCTTGAAACTTTAAGATTGATGAATCATGAGACTCAATATGTTGTATGTTACTATGTTACTAACTTGTGGACGTGGTTGATGAAGATTATAACTTCTAGATGATTGTTGTTATATGGTTCACTGATGATAATATCGGCGATATTTGAAAATATCGCGATATTTTCGGCAAAACGTTATATCGCCAAGAAAATATCGCGATATTTTCTGTTTTGAAAATATCGGCAAATATCAGCAAATATCGGCAAAATATCGCGATATTTTGAAAATATCGGCTATGTTTAAAAATTTGAAAAATTTATTTTTTTATGCTTGCCGATATTTTGCCGATATTTCCGATAATATGTTTTCTAGACCCTCGCCGATATTTTGCCGATACCGATATTTTCAAGACTGATATGGTTCAATCTATGTTTTTTTATGTTTTTTATATCTAATTCATCATTCTACATGTTTTTGTTGACATATATGTATCAAAATATAAAAATATATATATTATATAAAAAACGCTCCGGGATTCACTCCCAAACCGGGAGTTCTGAAATTGTCGCTCCCACACCCGTTTTCGCTCCCGCTCCCCGCTTTCACTCCCGCTCCCACACCCGTTTTCGCTCCCGCTCCCCGCTTTCTCTCCCGCTCCCAAGTAACACTGGTCCTCACCACACACTACACATATTCACTACTGAACTAGTAATGATATCCAAATTATTTAGTATGTAAAGATATCCACTTCAAGATATATAACTAACATATGACTCTATGAGTAAAAATGACATGATATATGATTACAAAATTACAAATCACTGGTCGTATATAAATATTGGGTGGGAGTTCTCTTTCATTAAAAGTCATGTCTTTTTGATAAGATACATTTTTTCATTATAATGCCTTTTCATTAATTAATTATTTTATATAATGTGTGTATATATTTTATATTTAGAACATTTCCTTTTTAGAATTGCTTTGTCCTCAAAGCATATTGATGACAGTGTTCCATGGGGATGTGTCACCTAGGGTCGAGTGCGCGCATCCCTCGCACCCCGTGCACCTAGGACCAGGGTGTTAATTTGGGGTAGCATCAAATGTGCTCTAGCCATGAAAATTGGTGGAGAGGCTGAAGCGGCAGAGAGTGCTACAGTGCAGGAGTCCCTAGACAGCATGAGGCTAGCAGGCTGCAGCAGTGCGAGAGGCACAGAGTGTTGCAATAGTGCAGGATGGCACAGAGAGGTTTGCAGCGGTGCGAGATGCTGGGAGTTGTTGCAACAACGTAGAGGCCATAGAGGGAGCACTTGATTGTGACAGAGGGAGCTTCAGCATCGAGAGTGTTTCTAGCTTGACAGGGATGTCAGTAGTTGGGTGGATCAGTTACTTATTTTTCAGTAACTGAGTTGTAGCGCAGTAGAAGTTGGCAGTAGCACGATGCAACATGATGAGAGGGGGGTGCTGTTAAGATGTAGTGTTGGGAGAAAGGACCAGCAACAACATGGATGCAGAGGGAGCTGCTGTAAGGATGCAGCAGTGGCAGTGGCAGTGGCAGGGCCATGGGTAGCAGTACAGGATGCAACAGTACAGGATACAACAGTGCAGAGGATGTTGGGCAGGGAGGCGTAGCATCAACACAAGTACCGATGCCATATAATCAGAGTAATGCTCAGTGAGGAGTATTACTAGAGCACAGTCCTCGCTAAGAGGGAGTGTTGATTTGGGGTAGCATCGGATGTGCTCTAGCCATGAAAATTGGTGGAGAGGTACTCTCACACGTCCCCCTTGCGGGTCTCTCTACATCGGAGTCTTGGTGGAACATTGATTGATCATTAACATCTTTTACTTTTGCTTATAATGTCTTCACATGATTCTTTGTTTTTGATGTTGTGATGGTCGACGATACGAGATGGTATGGACTTCTAAGCTGATTTGAAAGGAAGTTCCTATTTGGAACTGGATATCCTTGAGGATACAAAAGACCTCCCCCATCTACACTATGTTTCCCAGAAAACAATGACGTTTGGGAGAGTCCCCCTATGGTTTCATGGATGTCTGAACTTCCCCCATCTAAACTTGTACCCATGTAGTATTGGGTATCCAAAAAAGTCAACTCATTGGTTTGACATTCAGACCACAACAAAATATTATCTATGCAGTGCATGCCAAAATACTATGCAGTATGGTTTCACAATGAAGGCAGAGAAAAGTCTTGACTTCCATGTTTGGTAGTTTCTTGTAGCCCATATTTATTTTTTTCTGCTTTGGTTTTCAGTTTTTTAGTATAAAAACAGAGTTTTTTGGGACTTATTATAGCACTTCCTCTCCAAGGAAATCTTGTAGAGGACCTAAGAGGTGCTACCCAAGATATGTGGAGGGCTATTCAGGGAAAATTGTTTAAAATTGTTAGCCTTAATTAGTATGCCTCATCCAGGGAGATTGGAATTTGGAACCAGGCACCTGCTGGTACAGAACTAGCCAAATGCCAAACAATTTTGTATTACACTTGTATGCTCTAGAATAGTCATTTATAAATTTTTTAATATTTTCAAAGTTGTTTAAAATTTTTCTTTTTCGCGTTTCCTCCTACTGTTTCTGTGGAAATTTGGGGGTACCTTCTAGTCATCTCTAAAAATGTTCCCCTTGTTGCCATGACCCGGAAACTCAATGCAACATAACAAGTCATTAATTTGATGAAGTATCCTATCTGTACAAGGGGTAACCTTGATTACTATCGGAGTGTTCTTTGTCCATGGATTTGTGACTGTGCTATATGGCTGTAGTACTAAACATTTATATACCATTACAATGAGTCTGGGGCAGATCGGAAAAATTCTAAGCCCAATCCATTTGTTAGTCATCAGTATATAAGCCGCAGATTAACATATCTACGAAGAAGAAGATATGTACATCATGAATCCAATGTTATTAGACAGGTAGGAGCAGACTGGGCGGGCCAGTCTGGACTGGTTCACTTCCCGCGGGGTCTGGATTAGTTGGTTGGTTCCGTCCTGAACTGTTGTTCATTTGGCTGGTTCCTACTGGTTCTTCAACCTTTTTTTCTGGCCCATTCTGGCCCGTTTCCAGTCTGGTCCTGGTCTAGCCTTCAGCCAGTTCTGGTTTTGATAACTATGCATGAATCATATCTTTGTATTTCTTTGAGAGAGGAGTGAGCCACTGGAATTCCATATTACAATTGAAGTGGTGCACTGAGACTGTAATTTGACATCAGAAGCCCTGGTTGTAATAGGCCAGGGCTTTAGAACATCCTTTTGAGAGGTGATTTTCTGTAACATTCCTAATCATTGTGACTCTTGAATTGCTACCCACTTCACATGCCTTTTGCTTCATTCACCATATCTTTGTTCTTCTTGTGCTCTTGATGTTGGGGTCTTGTCAAAAATCTTCATGAATATAGTCTTTCTCAAGTTGACTGAGTAGTTTATTCTTCAACCTCAGAGCCTGTAATCTATCCCATAATGTGAAGAAGTGGATAACCAGTGGTTCAAAGTTGGTTTGCCTGTTCATTCCATCCCCAGATTAAGGGCTATTTATAGTAATTGAATTTATAGGGCATGACTTGTAACCTGTGTCCTTAAATTGAATGAACTTTTATTTCAGCAATAAATGTACAAAAATAAAATTTGTTATCGTTTATGCATTTGTTTAATGATCATGTAAATGGATACGTTTGTTTTCCATTGCAAATAAGAGTATCTGATATTTGACAAGGTTTAAGATTTTATTTCCTCATTTTTTATCATTATTGTAAATTGCCGAATTTTGTATAAACACTACTTGCACTCAGATACTTTAAATTATGCATGCTCATCTGACTGGCAGTAAAGATGTCTTTGCGAACCTACACAGGTTTGGGGATCAAAGGGGCCTGCAAGGCATGAGCCCGGTAGGTTCACAAAGCAGAGAGATCAACCCGAGGATATATTAACATCCTTACATATATCTTGACATACAATGCCTATGAATAGAATAGGATATAATGTTTTTATTTATGCAAATGCGAGACCCTGTAGGATTTATTGGATCAAGAATTACAAAAAATACTTCTGCATCTTTGATGCCCTTTATCTCAAGGATGTCATAGCCTGCAATATACTTTGAGTATGATAAAGTTTCAAGGAAGTATTTTGTTTCTAACAGTGTTCCACAGGGACACGCCCCCCAGGGTGGGGTGCACACACCTCACACTTCCCACACACCTGGGACGTGGGACGCTTGGGGAAATGTTTCCCTATGCCCTCCTTTTGGGGAGATGCGGGGAGGCGCAGGGGGAAAAGTATATAGCCCGACACCACCCCGTCCCCCCTAAATTTCCTAAAAATTGAGGGTACTCCAACACGTCCCCCCTGTGTGTCTCCCTGTGTCCGCATCCCCGCGTTCCAGAGTCTTGGTGGAACATTGGTTTCTTGTTCACAAGAAATCTAAAGTTTACATATATTAAGTACTGTATTTTGAAGGACTCGAAAGTTGACCTGAGTGTTTACAAGATTGAGAAGTGCCATCAGGGTGCAAATGGCTTAAAGTGTCTGAAGATGAGTACAAGGACCTACATGTATGTCACACTAATCACTTTATATCACCAGTTTATATACATACATGTCCTGTATCAACAGGCTTCCTTCTTATTTATGATATTGCAAGCATATGCTTTCTATCTATTAATTAGCTTATGCTTGCACATACGTTTACACATACATACAAACATGCATATGACATGGAATTTTTTCTGTCTAGTTTCCACTACCTAGAACTTGTCCTTTGAAAATTTTGGAATTTCTTTTATTTTACCAATATTTGATATGTAATTTGTAAATTACAGCTGAGGATTGGCTGAAGCCTTCAGTTGTGTTGGAGGCATTTGAAGCGAGGTCAGCAAGGCTTGCTGCAAATTGTGCGTTACAAGTCAGCCAAGCATCCAGTCCAGAAGCAGGTAATACTCAGTTATTTAATCATAAGCATGAATGCCTGTGGTCAAATGGATCAGCTTGACATTTGCCTATTTTCTTTTATGGCCATAAATTTTTTCCACAGTTACTGAAGTATAACATTCATGACCTGGAATAAGATTATATCATTTTTATTTTTCTTTAAAAAAATGTATTCATTTAGTATTTATTTAGTAAACGATTTAGAAGATGACTGATAATGTACTTTTAGCGGACAGTGTAGTTGATCTGGATGGCCAATTCCCATGCACTGACCCATATGCCTTCCCCTGCAACTATGAGCATTTAACTGCGAAGCCCTGGTCTATCCTGTGCCAGTAAGAAACTTAAGAGCATGCTGACAAACATACTTCATTTCAGAATATTATTCACATTTCTCCTATGGCTGGTCCAAGGTTGATAGGTTTCCATTGTTTGCAAATATTTATCAAGTAAAAGTTTAAAGAAGATATAATTAGAATATAAATTCATCGAGCATCCTCAAATGCACCTTGCTGATTGGTCTTCTTGCAGACCTAGGTGCAAGAACTTCATTGGTCAATGATGACAACTTGACATTGATATGTGTGAGAATGAAATTTAGCATGCTTATAAAGTAGAATTTTAAAATTTGTGTGATTCTGAAATCTAGTGTTCAGGCAATGCCTTACATTTTTAACATTTGACATTAGCTACCTGTTGCTGATTCTATTATTTGTCGACAAGGAGTCATGAGTTGTAAGTTGTAACATGTGATTTCAAAGGCCTGAGGTGAAATTTCGAAGGAATTATTTTTGTTTTCCCTTCAAATTGAACTTGGCACTGGATATCTTGAATAGAAGTATCTGCAGGTCAGACATATTATTCTTCTGCTTTTATCTATATCATGGTTTTCTAAGTATGTTCATTGTTTTCTCAGTTTGATGTTTGCACAATTCCCTTATTGTACTGCACATGCAATGACCTTTTGGTCACTGTCTGGATTAACCAATATGTGATATATTCTTAAAACTTCACTCTTCAACATTGCTGACAACTCATGAAGCTTGACTTGGAAGTGTCCTAATATTGGTGTGTGTATATATGCGCCACACTTGCCCAATGCTCAGGGGAGAGGTGGGATTATGAAGGTTAGTGGAGTCTCTTTCTCAACTATTAACACACATTAAGATATACTTATAGGCATGGTAACATGATTCAGCAAGTTAATCCGGGACTGCTGAGTCCCACCCAACCATCCCCGCTGAAATGGGTCAGTCCAATTTAGATCCGACAGGTCTGACTCAAAGTTGGGTTGATCTGCCTGAACCTGCCAATATCTCAAAAAAATTGCCGAGTTAGGGAAAATCCGCTAGGTCAAACCCAAAAACAGCTGAGACAAACTAATCTCTGATGTATAATCAGAAAATACATTTATTTTTCATGAAAATCCATATTTGTTGTATTTTTCATGTCGTTGAGTCATTTTGGGTTGATTCAGGAGTCTTTATTAAGTCCCGAGTGTGCATTTTGACTCTCTGGGCAAAAGGAGTCTCATCTCGAGTAGTGTTTGGTGAGTTTGCTTCTATACCATTCAACGTTTTAGGTCAGGTTATTTTCATGATAAAGGGATGCTTCAGACACAAATTGGTTAGGAAATGCCTAAAATCACTTTCAGTTTTTTTTTTTTGTTAATTTTTTCAGAGGAATGCATCTACAAACAAGTACATCCTCGAAAGAATTGCAACACATGAATAACAAGGGGGCTGGGAAAATCCCTCTCTAAAAGGGGGAAAGAAACATGCATATGAGCCTGTGTACCAAGATGATGGGACTTAACATCTTGGTGGAAAACACTGAGTTTGACTCTTACAATTGAGGTCAAGTCCTGCTCAAAACTCTGCAATTCTGTAGGATTTAAGGATTTTGGTATAAACACTAAAGACTAAAATGGATTCATTACTTTTGTTTTTTGTTTTCTTTGTTAAATTATTGCCCTCATTGGAAAATGAGAATCGCTTAAAATAAACACTAAAGCATCTACAACTGAAACTATTCTTTCACATCTGTTAGGGACTCCTGCAAAAAATGCATTTCTAATTGATTAACATCCGTTAATAAATTCATGGAGATTGGTATTTTGTCTGTCAAAATGTGTGAAGGGACCTTTGAGAAAAGTTCACTACTTGCGATCAGTTATGCTTGGTGTATATTGATGTGCTGGCTAGATATAATTGTAAATTACTGGCCTTTTTGGCAAATTTGATTCAAAGAAACATGGGAAGGCTAGGATTTTTTTTTTTTTGTTTTTTGGTTGGTTCTTGTTTTTCTAATATGATTAATTCTTTCAACTGTAGCACCAGACTTTTTACTTGGCAGAAATAAAATATCTTTCACGTTATCTTTTACTCCTAGAATGATACTTGGGGTGCTCATGTTCAAGGTTAGAATTAAATTTATTGCCTGTGCACTGGTGTTCTTGTCAACACAATAAAATGCTGCTACCAGTTAATCTGTTGGGCTGTAAAAATATTCGGTGTTAGGGTCTAATGTTTTAGTGAACTTTGTGTGCTTGCAGGTTTCAGTGAACTATCTAGTGAGCTGGTAGACGTAGCAAAAGCTCATTGTCAGTTGATAGTTGTTTCAAAGTGAGTCTTCATTGTTGCTTCACGATGAACATGCTTAACTAAATACTCTGTTATGGTTGAGCTGCTGGATATTGTTTTAACATCCTTATTTTGTGTGGTTTTCTTCGGTAGATGATGCTTTAGGCACTCCTTTCAGTGCTATTATTGTTGCTTGTTCCTTTGAGTTTCATTGGCCCATCACATTCATTTGTGGAAATCAATAAAATTTTTAGTTTATTTCTTCAATTTGCTTTGTGGATCATCCGTATAATGGAAATCTTTGCTGTTTGCATGTGTCTGCAGGTTGTTAGACCTAGTTTATGTATTCCCTTTTTCCTGGGGTCCTAGGGTATGTATTTACTCGTCTAAATATAATTGAGGTGTGTTGCTTCTCATACCTTTAAGTGATAACACCCTAAAACACAAGTGAAACCGTGGGGGTAATGTAGAAGGGTTTGTCCAAAATGTTGCCAGAGTAACTCCTAAACTCTCTTTAGGCTGGATTTCCTCCAGAACAAGGGAGAGTCTGCGGACAACTAAGTCTGATTTATGCTGTAAACTTAGGGCTTATTTCAGATTTAACAAACAGCAAAATTAAAAGGGTTTTTGTTTATATATATATATATATATTGGGTGCTTGACAAGAAGTCTTGTGCCATGTCAACTTAGGGAGAATGGAGTCAAACTTGTATTTAGAGGGGTTCAAGTATCTGTGAAAATGGATGATAGATAACACTGTTACAATGTTCTTGGTTCTATCTATGAATGCTCTTTCACCTTTTTAGATAATTAGCTAGTAAGGGCCCTTCCAAAGGTGCTCCTGTTCCTCAATTACACATGGAAAACAACAATTGAGTGATCTTGCCAAAAACCTGAAAGCTATCTTACCCTTCACTGATATGGAAGCAGCGAATCAACTAGTTTAATGTAAAAGTTTAGGAAGTGAAAAGGCTATGTATCACTTCGACCAATGCCCCAACTGATATAGTTTTCAAAACTGGCCTAGTCTGAACTAGAATCGGTCAAACGAACTAGTTGGACTATGTGCAATATTGAACCGGCCAGCTGACCGGACTAGAGGGCCGGTTTGTATTAGTTAGGTACCAAACTGGCCAGTTTGGTACCTAATCGATACAAATCAACGCTAACTCACTAGTCCCAACCCTAATTGACCTATCAGATCTCAAGCTCGTGGGAGGAGTCTGGGACCTAGTAATGCTCAAACTAGTAGGGGGTCGTGTAGGGGCACTTGCTAGGTCAAGAGCAACAATGAAGCTAAAACCCGCTATCACCACAGCTAAAACTTCCTACTCTTTACAGACTTTCACCAATGGGAGGAGACCCAATATATAGAGAATCACTTATGAAGGATAGATCAACTAAGATGGATGTGAAGTGATATCAAAAACCCTTTCCTCGGAGAGACTCAAGAGTGGGACTTGCTTGCTTCTTAAGCAAGGTACAAGATTCTCTTAGATAGGGGAGTAGGGATTTGAGGCTTGGCTTAGGGAATGTGACTTGTAAAGGAGCTTCCTAAACCCTAAAATCCTTGTGGAACTTGGTTTCCCAAGTGGTTTTTGAAGAGTTGACTTTGATAATATATGGGACCAGAGGGTACTAGGTGGACCCAAGTTAGGTGAAGGGGATAGGATTTAACAACCAATGATATGCTTGACCTAATTAGGGAGGGGAAAGGGATCAAGGAATGAATTTCAATGAAAGGCAATGCAAGGATCCCAGTGAGGTTTCTAGCCTAAGGGAAACCAAGGGCAAGAATTTGTCTTTGAGCTAGGACTTGCGATATCTCAAGATCCCACCGTCGAAATCTCATGAAATTTCGAGGGCTTTTTGAGGATACACCAGCGTAGCCGTGGACCAAAAATCGAAGTATTTGGATGGCTAGATTGTGAGATATTTGATGCCCTAGGTGACCTATGGGGCTAGACTTAGAAAGAAGATGAGAAGGTGAAGAAAAATAAGTTTTAGGGCGATCACCTATGGTAGACTAGTGCCTAATCCTTTGGGGAGATTGGAGTCAAGAATGATTATGAGTTCGGATTTGATTTTCTTGGTCGAGGAGGCCTTAAAGGCAGTGCCACTTAGCACTAGGGAAAAGGAGAGAAACTTCAAAGACTTTATACTTCATTTTGCAAAATAAATGGCTTATTAAGATAAATTTTAACCATGAAATATCCCTAGGAACATTCACTCATCATACATGGCCCATACATGAAGCATCACTATCTAGAAACAAAATTTCCACAACTTTGCAATAATAGGTGCAACAAATTAGCTCTAGAATAGCGAAATCTGAACAAAATGTATGTGACAAAAATAGAGCAAAGAATAGCATTAAAATTGCACTTACATGTATTAGATTATATCCAACCATAAAAAAATTGCCAAACCAGAAGCTCCAAGTCAAGAGAAAACGATCCAAACATCAAAATTCATTCCATGCTCCAAAATTTCTTCCACCAAGAAGGATAGTGAAGTTCTCTAAAGAGATACAAGTCGAACCAAGTGATGATGCAAAAATGAATTCACATCACTCGTATTTATACACTTCTAATGAGTTTGATTTAGCTAATTAGGCCTACATTAGCCCCTACACTAAAATATTGTGCAAAATAATTTAATTTTGGTGACAAGCCCACCAAGCTAGCTCATAGACAAAAGAATAAGCCTCTCAAGAGGTCGAATAATGAATAGTGCATGTCGTTGGGCCTTGCAGGAGACCTAATGGAGTCCATATGTGCCATAATGTGTAGTTGAACTCCCAAAAGCAATGGACAAGGGGTTGACCCCTTGTAATAACCTGTGGTGCTCCAAATGACATGTGGGGGCACACAAGTGTCGTCATGGGTCTCCAAAAAAATTGAAGATGCTTGTAGATCGCTTGCAAGGGCTAGGATGATGCTGTAGGTGATGCCACTTCATCGTGTAAGTCTTGGATCATCTGCCAAGTGTATGGTGCAACTCTGGGGCCAGCTGGGCATGATGGATCGGGTGCATATTCCTCACCTAATAAGTGAACCACGAGAAATCTATGAATGCATGTGGGGATTGATGGAGTGCTATCTGCTGCTGTGGAGGCCCATGGCTCTCAACACACACCCTACATGTTCCAATGTAGCCCTCTGGGGTCAGATCCTGTATAGGGAGACCAAACCCAAATGGAAACCATCTGCAATCCTGCATAAGATCCAATGTGTAACACACCAAGTCAGTAAAGAAATCAAGTAAAAGAGTTTATAAACCATAAATAACAAGTGAACAATTCATAATGGCATGCCCTTCCATAGTGGGCTTTGGCATGTGCTCATGTCTCCCAGCTCCAAATAGGGTTGACCATGCATCTTATTAGGTGGTTTCTACCTCTAAAGGGGTTGGTATGTCCGTGGTACATGCTTCAAATGGTGGTGGCATGTGGCATAATAATGGAGTGGAGTAGGGAATGAAAGGGGGCAACCTGGATCACATGCCATGGTACAAGGGTAGTTGATAAAAGGGAAGCCCATGCTTGGGTAAATAATGTGTAGGAGGGAGAAATCGTGGTGCATGAGTATTTTTCCACCCTTCTTTATATGCCTTTTTCCTTTTTATGATTTTCTTTGGTTAACTGCTCTGGGCTCTAGGTAATGAGAGCATGATGTGTAAAGTATAACAGTGGATACTCCCTTATAAGGTGGGGTAGTTCATCGACCATCGGGGTTTGGGACAATCATGGGTTCCTGAATGATAAAGGAGGCTCATCAAGGGCCATGTAGGAATTAGGGTGATGTCCACAGAATGGAGTATAGAATGTCATGTCTTTTGCGCACGTGCTGAATGCCTTTGTCTCGACCATCTTTTGCATTTTGTGGTACAAGTTCCTGTTGAATGTGGCCAATTATGCCTTTTCTTTTTCTTTTAGCTGCATCAACCTCCGGACATCATTCTAGGCCCGACCCAAGATGTGGGGCAAGGGGAGGGGGTGGTTGACCCTATGTGGACCCAGGTGGGAGGATAGATTATTAGGGGTGTAATTAGCGAAAGGGGAGTAATATATGCGAATTGGGGGAGCAAGACCATGCAACCATATTTAGGGTTTCCCATGTAGTATCATCCCTAAAACCAATAGGTGAGTAAAAGAGATCGCACGAGACTAGGGTTTAAGGTTAACATCCCAAAAGAGACCTAGGGGACAAGAGCACATACCTAGACCACTCTTTCCGCCAAATCCCCCCATTAATCCCTTCCCAAAGTTTCCATGATAAATAAACTAGAATACTCAATTACCAAGTAACAATGCATACCTTTAGGTTTGGGAGGCCCACCTTCAAACATACAATCATGACAGATGGGTGAGGGACCACATGGTTGGCTCAGGTGGTGGAGAAATGGCACATCGAGCTAGTTGGTGCCTGCGAGGGGTTGTTGGCTACCGACTAAGGACCATCATGGAGAAAAAATTTCTCCTAGAGATATCACCCACAAAATGGTGGGTAACAGGACCCACGATGGCAGTTTTTAGGGAGGTTTTGGAGGAAATCAGGGATTGTTTCCCTCCCAAAACATCCGCCCTAGCTGTAAAACCAACTCCCCCTCCTAAACCCTAAAACTAAACAAAAAATCTAACTCAGCCTTAGCAATGATGGCAATCAATGGTACTTAATAAGTACACAATGGTCGTAACTGGTCAGGACCTGCAATGATGGTCTTTGAGGTGGTTTTTGAGGAAACCAAGGATTGTTTCCCACCCAAAATAGCCCCTCTTAGCTATAAAACCAATCCTCTACCTCCTACATCCTAAACCTAAACAAAATTCCTAACTCAACCTTAACAGTGCTGGTAATGAATGGTAATGTTAAATTTCCTTTATCTTTCCCATTTATCCTTTTACTTAAGTTTTTAACATTACTGGTAATTGTTTCAAGATGATTGATAGTGGTTTTACACTTATCAAACTTCATACGGAGAAAGTAGAATTCCGTGTCCCACTCAAAATTTAGTACATATAATGGTTTTCAAGATTTTAGGATTGGTAGGATTGCAACATTTCATTGAATTTTATCATGTATGAGGGTTTGGGATTGGCATTTAATCAAGAGCATGAAGCCCTTTATGTACCTTAATGTTGGTGGTATTCATTGTTGAATTTCTTTGATGTTGGTGTTATTGATTGTTGAACTCCTTTGCCATGCCCTTCACAAAAATATACTTGTTACCGCAAAATCTAGTAGGCCTAGTGCAAAGCCTCACTAGGCAACGTAGGTCTTATTGAAACAAAGAGCTTAGTCACCAATGTCACATCAACATCCTCCCTTTTGCTATTCAGTGGTTATATGTTATCTCCATAAGGAAGGCTTCGCAAGACTTAGAGGTTAGATGACTAGAGAGCCAATCAGAATGGCTCTCCAAGGATTTGGGAAATAAATCACCTAGAAAAATATTCAATAGATGAAGGCTCAAAGGTGATTGAAGTCTAATGGTTATGGGAGAAGGTACCACCAAAGCCTTGGAGGCCAAGATAAGAGTTACAAATGATCAACTACATTTTCCACCAACCCCAATAGACTAGAAGAAGGCTGATTTAAGCTAGGGTTTTATTGGTATGCAGATTTACAAAATGCTCAAAAATAGCATCCAAAAATCAGCGATGGAGTAAAGGTTATTAGAGAGGTAAGCAAGGGATAGGTTAACTTCAATTTTTTAATGGCTGAAAATGTGTGTAACAATAATAAATATCTATACCTTAGCCCTATTTGTCGAGGTAAAACATGCAAGTAATGCTAGATTTTCCCTTTTCAAATTTATTAAATGCAATTCCTACCAGTATAACAATAACATATAGATGTAAAATTTCTATAAAATGTAGATTTAGACCAAACCCTAACCCTAGTTACCAAGAAATAGGGAAAAGAGAGAAATTTTACAAGGTGATCCCACAATTAGACTAGTGCCTATATTTAGTTGGGTTATATGGAGTCAAAGTGGCTGAGGTCAATGTTAGAAGGGCTTGGATGAAGACTAAATAGCTTCTCTTAAAAACCTAGTGACGTCTTTTAGTAGGAGATTTAAGATCAAAGGATGCATGCAACAAGTTCCTTTGATGGATTTTTGGATGAAATTTTTTGCGTAACATATAGAAACAAGATTTCAGGAAAGATTTTGCACTTTTTAATATCGTAGAATAAAAACCTTAATTTCAGAAAATTACATGCAAAATGGAAGAAAAATAACGATAAACTTACACCATTCAATTAAGAATTACTTCGTCAATCCAAAGATATTCTCTCCATGCAAAAATATCTCTTCGAAGACAATTCACTCCATCATTCATTGATGTCAACCAAAAGAAAAGGACAAGAGTGCTAGTGCACACTCACTCAAGAAAGGAGAGATAAGTGTGTGTGATGATGGAAGTGGCTCCCCTCTATTTATATGAGGGCAACCAAGTCACTTTTCACTAATTTACACCAAAAATCCCTAAAACTTTGCTTGGATCGTTCAACTACGCTCAAAGGTCACACGCTGACCTTAAGATAACTTTATAAAAATGCTAAAACATAAGAAATATGTCATAATTCCTCCACATGTGAGGGAGGAGAGGATGTCAAACATGATGTCATCCTCCAAAGAATAAGCATATCCATCAAGCAAGTGACAAAGTGTGTCCGAGAGTGCTCCTCGCTCAAAATGCATGAGTACATATCCAATTAACATTTCCTCCACCAAGATGTAATCATAAGGAAAGCTCACGTCACCCTTCTTGGGCATGTGTTGTTATCAAAACATGGTGTGCTAGCACTCCCAAACCATATTAAGGGGTCTCCATCATCATTTTGGCCCTAGAATAAAGCAACTTCCCTCAAGCAAGTGCAAGGCTAGTCTGGGGGTGTGTTGGGGCACATCATTGATCAAACCAATATCTTGGCTTCTTGGCTAAACGTTTTTGCATTTGAAGGTGTAGCAAGGGGCATACAACCATGTAGAGGCTCCTTAAAGCCAAATGTGCAGCTCAGTAGGAGTAATTTCAGGGCTGCATTGTGATATGTGCTTCCAAAATTGGGCTAGACATCCTTCTTATGGTGTTGGAGAGGTGTCAAGCCATCCCTCGAGGGATCTTCGCTGGATGGGTGATGAATCACCTAAAACATATCCTGAAGATCAAGTGAGATCAATATCATTACAATGTTATCAGAACCAGACCGATAGACCCCTTGGATCGGGAATTGGTTAAAACCAGATCAGAACTGGTAAAAAACTGGACCAAAAAACCGCTCAACCAAAAACACATAAAATATTCAAATTTTAAAGAACCATATATATATTCATGTGCATCCATATAAATCCAAACCATTTCTACACAAATAAGGAAAATTGTCATTTATATAGCATGTAAGAGTGCACATCCATCTGTAAACTGAAAATACATCATCAAACAGTTCCTAAATGGCCTCTAATACTTGAAATAAATCATGCTACAACAAATACCCACATATCATCAAAATATTTGCCTATATTGGGATCTTCGTCATCAATATCACCCTCTAAGCATTAAAATAAGATAGGAAAAACTTAACATGTGAAGTCAAGATTTTGTTTGAGTTATGGGTACATTTTTGGTAGGATCATGATAAAGGTGTTCAACAATAAATGCCACTAACATAAAGGTACATAGAGGGGTTGGTGCTTTTGATTAAATGCTAGTTCCACGCCCTTCTACATGACAAAATCCAATGGAAACATTGGAATCCACTTGTTATAATTGGCAATTAGGGCCAAATTCCACCGTAGGACAACTTATTTGATGGAGATGATGATTGCATTAAATTCCTCTTTTCGAGAGGACCAAAATTGATATAAAGATCTTCTCATTTGGACAAGCATAAGTGTGATTTTTTAATGACCCACCTATAAATAAAATACGAGTATTAGCATACATACGAGACCTCTATACGATAGCTACATATGCATGGACCCGCATGTATCGCACTATATATAAGCTAGTTACTACAAGAGGAGATATAAATTAAGGTAATGAATTAATGGACCCGCATGTATCATATATATGATAAATCCTTAAAACTAACATAAAAAGTTAATTTTAATTTACAAATTAAAATTGAAAATTGAAAATTAATAAAATAATAATATAAATTAATTTAAAATTATAAATTAAATAAATCAAATTAATTCATTAAAATAATAAATAAACTTTATTAAATCAAATATGCGTATCCAAATAAAATCAACGAAATCAAATGAGATTTGATTTCATAAAAGTTACACATAACAAAATATTGACACTGAGATGGAAGGAAGGCGGTGGATGAGGAAATAAAAGGAGGAAGGAAATCTTGAAAGGGGGGGAGGAAAAACAGAGAAAATTTTTAACACAGAGATACAAACACTCTTGAGTTTTGATTGTATTGGAGTTTTTGGGGACGGGGGGATCAGATTGCTTCGATTGGAAAGCATTCTGAGACTGAGTACCCAGGTTGTACCTAGTTCGGCAGGGTGGTTTTGGCCGTTTTGGTAACGCAGCCGAAACAAAAATTGCAGCGAAAGCAAGAATTGCAACCACAACAAGAACTGCAGCAGAACAATTTGCAGTAGAGCTTCGCAGCAGAGCAGACATGTTGGTATTCATTAGATAAATGAATTTAAATTTTGTGTTTAAATTACATATTCAGGTATTTGAATCAAGGGTTCTTACATCTGGTATCAGAGCTTAGTTCAAACTCTCGGCCCTGTTAAGTCTGTTAAGATAATGTTACAGTTGAATTAAAAAAAAAACTATTATGCTCCAAAGTCATTTACTAAACTCTTGAGTGATGAAGAGACAAATAGAGGGATTTTATAGTGGTTGAGTTTTACAATGATGTATTAGTTGAATAATTATAGTGACGTGAAGCTTGTTCTATGGCTCCCATTACAGTGAATTAATTCTATCTCCAACATAGCTTATCTTATTGCCGAAGACTCCACGAAGACTCCACGATTTTGTGAAAAGAATGTCGTTTAATGCAGACAGGGTCTCACTAGAGGTCCTTATGTTTTTAAATTGAAATATCAGCCAGGGTAAGAATCGATCACATTATTGATCTATCATCTGAGATATTCATCCCTGTAATGATATGACCCATACATTATGTAATATGTGTACACCATAGAGCAAAAATAAGAAATCTTTGTACAAAAAAATTCATATATATAGTAAGTCAAAACTAGTAATACAAGTTTATTTAAGATTCAGAAAAAATTATGTGAGCCTCCTCAGTATTATATCGAATCATTATAATCACAAAAATATGTATATAAGTATTTATTTATTTTAAATATGGCACATTGATGGCAATTTTAAAAGATGATTTCCTTAGAGAAGAAGCCAATGTTGGAAAAGAGAATGATGGAAGTATTATACAATTTATGCCCAAAGAAGAACTGATAGACGACCAAGGTCGGTGATTTGCATCTGCAACGACATAATTTCACCTGTTTGCAGTCATTTCGGAAGTGCCCAGAGTATATTTAAGTCCTTGCTGAACTGACATTATACCTTCTTCTGCCAAACCCTGTCTAACTTCTGGCACCACCAATAGATTTCTCAAAACCCCATCGTTGCCACACCTGATGTCAATAGCAACCAGATTTTGAATCAAAAAAAAAATTACCACATCTACTAAACTACTTGCTAGAAGCCTGGAACTGCTTCAGTCCTAAGCATGAGTTTCGAACTTATTATGCTAAATACACACGCTTCACAGGAGTCTCACCGTTGTCCTAGAGTGAAAAACTCATAAAACCATAGTTGTCTGATAGGTTATGAGAATACCTTCTGTTCGTTGTTCCATTCTCCCTCCATCCCGAGTATTCTTGGTCATTTTGTGTGTTGTTGTCTATTTTACCGTAGGTGAATATTTTTCCTTAGCCACAGTGTAGCCTCCCCGTTAGGGTCAGTCGCTTGTCTCTCTAGATCATTTTATAGTTCCTTAAATAGTTTCATAGTCAGGGTGTAATTATGCAACGCATTACATTAAGCTGCAAATCTTACGGACCTGTTAGATTGATACTATCGGGCCTGCATGCATTATAAAAGCCACGGTGCTCACACATCTTTTTTAAACACCTGACGCGTCGGAACTCATTTCTTTGGTGGCGCTTGGTGTCAAACGATGATATTGTATGTCTAAACCTTTGACATATGTCAACCACCAGCGGATAGAGGAACATCTAAATCAAATGATTATCTTTCTGTATCTCTGTCTCATCGTGGGGTTCACAAAGTATACAACGAAGAGTAATGATGTGTCACTTCTATTCATAGTTTTTACTAATAGGGAAGTTACATGGTAGCATATCTAGGTTATAATCACATATGACGTCTCGGTTAAGGCAGATGTTCCACCATAACGTAAACTATGGTGTATATATATATTTTATATATATATTACATATTATAACATAAAGTTGTAATATTATGTTTGTTTTATTTATGCTTATTTATGTATATATGTCATATAATACCACTAATCCAAGCAACATCAAGCTAAAGTAGCGCTACACACACTAAACACCAAGAGGAGGACACATGAAACTATTAGTTCACTATGTATCCTAATTTATTTATATATATATTTGTCATATATAAATAGGTGTATTAAGGTTAACGGATATAATATACTTAATATAGAATAATGATTAAAAAAAAAACTAAGGTTTATAAAGACCCATGCATTAGAATAAGTATTATTACACATTAGGATAGAATACCCTACATTAGGACAAGGAGGTCGCAAGACCACCCTCCTT
Organism: Pinus tabuliformis; assembly: GCA_031772625.1. Classification (NCBI taxonomy): domain Eukaryota; kingdom Viridiplantae; phylum Streptophyta; class Pinopsida; order Pinales; family Pinaceae; genus Pinus; species Pinus tabuliformis. The sequence goes on from CM062816.1 coordinate 833,076,897, forward strand.
GACCTCGGTACTAGTAAGCCCCGCCTAGCAGGTAAAAATAGCAAAAAAAACTATACCGGTTTGTAAATTTGAAATTTGAAATTATATGTTAAATCTAAAAGCTAAGTTGCACGAAACGGGGAAACGGAAACGAGTTTCCGAAACGGGAAGCGAAACGAAACGCGACCTCCCCAAATTTTGGAAACGGGGAAACGCGAATATATATAATAATAATAATAATAATATATATATATATATATATAAAAATATTTAAAAATTATTAATATATATATGTGCAATCATAAAGCATTAATGATACATTTACTTAAAGTTTAAACATTAAGATTAAATTTACATCACATTTACTCATTAGTCATGAATAATCACATAATGAAAATAAAAATATAGGAATTGGAAAATCCAAAATCAGCCTTTATTTATATTAGTATATGAGGCTGCAAGTACAATAAAGACTATAAGGCTGCAAGAACTATAGAGACAAGTCACAAAAGACTAATCCTCATCATAACAATCCTCATCAAAAATAGAAGCAGCAGAATGCTCAACAATGGATGGTGGTGCTGAAGAAGATGATGCACCAATTCCACTTCCAGAATCGTCCTCAATATTCAGGGCAGCAAGAGAGAGATCCAAATCAGGGTTTTCTGCATCCACATCCCATTCTTTAGAAGGACCACTGTTGTATTCTGGACCCCTACGAGATGCAAGGCGAAGGTTGGAGTGCACATAAACAAGATCCTCTGCTTTCTGTGAGCCCAACCTATTGCGCTTCACAGAATGAATAAAACCATAAGTGCTCCAATTCCTTTTTGCTGATGAAGAGCTTGCCACTTGTGAAAGAATACGAATGGCAAGGCTTTGCAAATGTACACCATTTTCTCCATGACAAATCCACCACCTAACTGGATTCATGGTGCTTCTCTCCTCCAAAGCTGATATATTTGCATAATCATCTATTCCTGCAGCAAAACTGGCAAATTCCTCCTTTACCTCCCTATGTAGATGAGAAGGAAACATTCTCATAAGTGCTTTTTTCACCCCAGTAGCCACCTCTCTATCCTTATGGGGTGCCTTCCTCTTCCCATTGCTTTTAGCAATAAGCTCCTCATCATAAAATTTGGGGTTCAAAGCATGTGCTAAAGTGTGCAATGGTGTATTGAAATTGTTCCACCTGTCAACAATGATTTTCTTGATCAAACCAGCAAAATGATCATCAACAAACAGAAGTTGTGGAGACTCCTGTGAAATGATTTCCATAGTTTTCTCAACCATGGAATCCATGCCATCATATACCTCTCCCAAGAAAGGTTGGTCAGTGTCAGCACTCCGGAGAAGCTCAAATGCAGGGGTTGTGAACTTTAGCAAGAAATCTACCTTGCTCCACCAATCCTCATCAAGGCACAATCTACGCACCATAGATCCCCGCTCTGAATCTGCTTGTCTCCACTCAATCCAAAGTTGACTCACCACCATAGAAACTAATGCATGCTTAACCTCAACAAGGCGGCACAACATCACGAAGTTTGAGGCATATCTTGTCTCAGCAACTTTTAACAACTCCAATTTGGAGTACTCTCGAAATATGGCCTGAGACTGGTGGTGGTTGGTGATGAATTTGATAATCTCCCTTGCTTCCCCTGTGACTTCCTTTATCCAGGAAACTTTGTTGTCGATCTCCTCTAAGATCAGATTCAGATTATGGACAATGCACATTGCATGGTGTCCAAAAGATGTGGTCATACCTCCCCTCAATAATTAAACCTGCAGCTTTGCAAACTGGTGCATTATCCGTGATAACTTGCACCACCCTGTTAGGCCCTATTTGTTCAATAGCTTTTATAATAACATCAGCAATGAACTGTGCATCTTTCACCTCTCCTGAGCAGTCTTCTGCCTTGATAAACATTGCTCCTTTGGGGGAAGTGGCAATGATATTTATCAATGGTCTGCGCCTCATATCTGTCCAACCATCTGAGACTATGGTAACCCCAGAGCTACTCCAGGAAGAACGAATTGGAGCTAAAATGTCCTCCACAAGTTCCTTCTCATTTTTGAGAAGATGGGTTCTGACTTTCTCATAGTTGGGCCCCTTGTACCCTTGAGGAGCTTTGTTAACTGCCGTTATCATATCTTGCCAGTAAGGAGAGTGAACAACATTGAATGGGATACCACATGCATAAATGCACCTAGCCACTCTGGAATCAACTTCTTCTCTTGCTTGCACATTCACCAATCTAGCAATTCTGCTATCCTGAACTGAATGGGATGCCCCTGAGCCTTTGGTATTTTTGGGTGCTGGTTGTTCATGTTCTTGAGTGTGACCAGCTCTCCTCTTTCTTGCTTCAGCTACAATCCTTGGCTCAATGTTAGATGGAGCTTGAGTAAGGTCATCATGCCTTCTCTTAGTACCATCCGCCTCATCTTGCTCTCTTTGATATGCCCTCCTTACCAATGGATCTGATGTTTTTGCGCAACCTGAAATCCCCTGTCCTCCTCCATGCAATAGATGCGCCTTCACTCTTGGGTAGGATCCCTTGTACGTATTATTGCAAAGATTGCATCGCCATTCCCATGACCCACCACCTCCACATCTTTGAAGCTTCGTCACATGCCTCCAAAGAGGATAATATTCAGCCCTTGGGTTGGCCCTAGGGTTTGAAGTTGCAGCTACACTTTGGCTGGAAGCCATTGCTGCAAAAATAAATTAAAAAAACAAATCTGTAAATAATAAAAACGTTTTTCATATTTTTGGCTGCATAAACCCTAGAAAAATTAAAGAAATAGTAAGAAAAAAAACTAAGAAATAAATGTGGCTTACCCAAATTAATTTTCTGTGGCTGAATCTACCCTAAAATGCCAGAAAAGAGGAGAAATATGGCTATAGCTGAGCCAAATCTGCTGCAAAAATAAATTTAAAAAACAAATCTATAAATAAAAAACGTTTTTCATATTTTTGGCTGCATAAACCCTAGAAAAATTGAAGAAATAGTAAGAAAAAACTAACAAAATGAATGTGGCTTACCCAAATTAATTTTCTGTGGTTGAAACTACCCCGAAATGCCAGAAAAGAGAAGAGAAATATGGCTGTAGCTGAGCCAAATCTGCTGCTACAGAAATCTCCTGCTGAAATCTTTCTCTTGCTGCTGAAATCTCTTTCTCCTGCTGCTGAAATCTCTTTCTCCTGCTGCTGAAATCTACTTTGCTCACTGCTCAAAACACCCTAGCTGAAACAACTGCCAATCTCCAAGAGAAACGACTTGCTGAATAGTGTGATGAGAGAATGAGAGAAACTGCTCTTTTATAACTTTAGAAATGGTTTCTAGAACATCCTGGAAACCCTAAAAAAATTTAAAAACAAATGAGAAAAAAAAATTAAAAAACAAATGTTTTTTTTGGGGAAACGGGGCCCGTACGGCCTGGAAACGCGTTTCCGGCCGTACGGGCACGTTTCCGTTTCGGGAAATGTGGCCGTACGACCGGAAACGCGTTTCCAGGCCGTACGGTACGGGGAAACGCGTTTCGTTTCGTTTCCCCTGGCGAAACGCCCTCTAGGGCCACGTTTCCTGCAACTTAGTCTAAAAGTATACCTCAAATTTTTATAATTTTATTATGTATACAGGAAACACTACGATGGTAAGGACATATCAACAACGACGACGTGATCAGGCAACATCACCGTCATTAACACCACCACCGTCGTCATCACCATCTCCATCGCCACCACCATCACTGCCACCATCGAGACCATCATCAACACCAATCGCTCCAGCACCGAAGTTGACCGTAATAATGCACTCATTGGAAGCCATATTGGAAACATTAAAAGTTCGACAATGGCTAAAACCAAAGAAGAGCAACCTCAACCCATAGAAACAAATCCAACAGAACTAAAAAATTCAGAGTATAGACAATCATAGGAAGATCTTTCTAGGGAGCTACAGAAAAGTAAACTCTCAGAATGTTCTGGAGGGCGAGCTGGAGAACTTGCTGAGGCATGGTTAGAAGGAATGGATAGATGTTTTACACTAGGAGAGTACTCTTCTTCAAAAACAAAAATTTCCATATTTCAATTGAAGGAAAACGCCTTGATTTGGTGGGGAAATTTGGAAAAACAACTACATCTCACAACGGATAATGTCCCTTGGGAATTGTTCGAGGAAAGATTCCGCGCTAAATAATTATCTCCATATTTTCAAGAACAACAAGCCGAAGCCTTTCATACATTAATCTAAGGTAATAAAACAGTGGAAGAATATTAAATAAGGTTTATGGAGCTTGTGAAATACATTCATTACTTAGATTCTGATGAACATCAAGTTGAGCGCTTCATATTTGGGTTAAACCCTCACATCAGGGCCTTGGTTAGGATGTGGAAACCATCATCAGTAGCCGAGGCGGTAGAATGTGGCCGTTATGCAAAAGAGCATCTAGGAATAAAAAGGATGTCGGGCCAACAGAACCTCTACAATCAGGGTTTCCAGGAAAGACTCCCCTAAACTTCTTCAGGGGAAGTAGCTCAAGACCACCACCTTATGGTAATAGATTTACCCTAAGAAGTGTAGGAGCAAGAGCTCCCATGGTAGTTAATACTATAGCCGCTGAATCATTAAACACAAGTCCATGGAAATCTCGTGGAACTGCTAATAGAGGAAGAAATATGAGAAGAAGCGGCATGAGAGGGCGATGCTCTTTATCTAGAAATTCACAATATGATTCAAGAGGACCGACCCAAGTTAATTGTTAGGGATGTGGAGGACTGCATTTTCAACGTGATTGTCTAGAAGCTTCATCAAGTATATTGCATAGGGCAGGAAAAGAACCAATACCAAATACCCAAGGCAATCATAGAATCCATGCGGTAGTCAACAACAATCAAGCAGCACATCAATCCATTGTAGTGGAATCCTCAGGTATTATTAATGGTATAAAATTCAAAATCTTATTTGATACTGGTGCCACAGATAGTTTCATTTCATCAGATGCATTAAATAAATGTGGGTTGGCAACTTGCAAACAAAATGATTTCAGACAGGTAGAAATGGCCTTGAGAACTCTAATCCGTAGACTTAAGTGTGGAGGAATGCAAAATTGATCTAGGGGTCTGTTCGACTAAATTAAAAGTCTATGTCACAACCCTAGGAACTTATGACCTCGTCATAGGTATGGATTGGTTAGAAGCTCATCAAGCTTGGGTAGACTGTTACGGAAAAAGAATTCTCGGTATAAATGATGAAGGAGAGACGATCCAAATTAAAGGTATCAAGAAAAGTATCTTTATGCTACATATCAGCGATGCAAATGAAGCGTTGCTCAAGGAAAGGTTGTCAGGCATATGTAGTTCAAGAAGTAAGTAAAGAAAAAAGACCATTCTTAGAACAATATTTGGTGTTAGTTGAATTTCTAGATGTATTTCCAAAGGAAATACTAGGATTACCTCCCGAAAGAGAGCTAGATCTCACAATAGAATTGAAACCTGATACTCAACCAATCTCTAAAACACCTTATAGAATGACAGCTCCAGAACTTAAAGAATTGCAAATTCAATTGAAGGAACTACTGGATATAGGACACATACGGCCCAACATTTCACCTTGGGGTGCTCTTGTAATTTTTGTCAAGAAGAAAGACGGTTCCTTAAGATTATGCATAGATTACCGAGACTTGAATCGAGCTACAGTAAAGAATCGGTATCCAATGCCTCGAATTGATGACCTCTTCGACCAAATGAAAGGAGCTGCTGTCTTTTCAAAAATTGATCTACAATCAAGCTATCATCAACTAAGGATTTCAGAAAGCGATATTTCTAAGACTGCATTCCGAACACGCTTTGGGCATTATGAATTTATTGTGGTACCATTTGGGTTGACTAATGCACCAGCAGTATTCATGAACCTTATGAACAACGTTTTCCGCAAATATCTTGATCAATTTGTACAAGTTTTCTTAGATGATATTCTCATCTACTCCAAGAATGAGAAAGAGCATGAAGACCATTTACGGATAGTATTACCTTGCCTTAGAAAACACCAGTTATATGGAAAATTATCCAAGTGTTCTTTCTTTCGGAAAAAGATTCATTACTTAGGTCATATCATATATAGTGAAGGAATTTCAGTAGATCTTGAGAAGGTAAAAGCAATCATGGAATCACCAATACCGAAAAATGCACATGAAGTGTGAAGCTTTATGGGTTTAGCCGGTTACTACTGAAGATTTGTGGAAGGATTCTCCAAAATTGCAAAGCCAATTACAACTCTTCAACGTAAAGGCGTTAAGCATGAATGGATTGAGGAATGTAATAAAGCATTCTTTGAACTCAAAACACTGCTGATCAATGCACCAATCTTATGAGTCCCTGATATGGACAAAGATTTTATTGTATGTACTGATGCATCCAAGCAAGGATTAGGTGCAATATTAATGCAGGATAGAGGAGTAATAGCGTATGCCTCAAGAAAGTTAAAGCCTCATGAAGAACTCTATGCCACTCATGATTTAGAGTTAGCCACTGTAGTACTAGCTTTAAAGATATGGAGACACTATTTAGTAGGACGAAGCTTTATGCTCAAAAGCGACCATCAAAGTCTACAATATTTTTTTACTCAAAGAGACTTGAATGCTAGACAAAGACGATGGAGTGAATTTCTAAGTGAGTATGACTTTGGAATATCTTACATCAAGGGAAAAGAAAACGTAGTGGCAGATGCTTTAAGCAGAAGACCTCGAATATTTTCCCTCATACCTATCAAAGTAGATTTAAGGCAACGAGTACTAGAACATCTCATAAGAGATAGTTGGTATTTAAAGGTAAGATCTAGTCTTGATAGTAAAAGGTCAAAAGAACCTAAGTTTGAGGGGTATGAACTAGAAGATGATGGAATCTTGCGATTTCATGGAAGGATGTATATTCCTGATAATGGGGATCTCCGAGACACCATCCTTAAGGAAGCCCATAGAGCAGTGTATTGTGCACATCCCAGGGTTAAGAAAATGTATACTGATACCAAGAAACTCTTCTTCTGGCCAGGCATGAAACGCGATATTGTTCAATTCGTTGCAAAATGTCTTGAATGTCAGCAAGTGAAAGCTGATCATTGTCACCCAGCAGGTCTCTTGCAACCTCACGACATTCCTATGACCAAATGGGAGATAATTTCTATGGATTTTATCATCGGACTACCTCTCACTCCACAAAGGCACAATGCCATTCTGGTTGTGGTGGATAAATTAACGAAAAGCGCCCATTTCATTCTCGTAAGAGATACTTACGAAGTTGCCGATGTAGCTCGAGTATTCATAAATGAAATTATCAGATTTCATGGAGTACCTAAGAAGATCATATCAGATAGAGACTCACGATTCACTTCAAGATTTTGGACTTGCATGCAATCAACCTTAGGAACTCAACTAAATTTGAGTACAACTTATCATCCTGAGACTAATGGGCAAACAGAAAGGGTAAATCAAGTACTAGAAGATATGTTGAGGATGTACGTTATGGATCAACAATCACACTGGGAAAAATACTTATCCTTAGTTGAATTTGCATACAATAATAGTTACCACAGTTCAATCGGAATGCCTCCATTTGAAGCATTATATGGCAGACCTTGCAAAATACCATTAAGTTGGGACAAGTTAGAAGATCGGGTGATGGTAAGGCCAAAATTAATCCAAGATATGGAGGAACAGGTAAAACAAATTAGGCAACGGTTAAAAAAAGCACAGGATAGACAAAAGAGTTATGTTGATGCCCACAGAAATGACAGGAAGTATGAAATAGGGGATTAGATTTTCATCCGCATCAAACCAAATAAAAGCACTATCTGATTCGGAAAAGGGACAAAGTTGTCACCTCGATTTATCGGACCATTTAAAGCCATGGAAAAAGTTGGATCTGTCGTCTATCGTCTTGCACTGCCACATCACTTGCATAAAGTTCGTAATGTATTTCATGTAGCTGTATTAAGGCATTACATAGTTGACAAACCTCATAACCTTCAATGGAAGGAACTGTAGGTATCAGACGAGGGAATCATTTCGGTCGAACCATTATGTATACTGGAACGTAGGGTTCGACAACTCAGGAATCGCCTGGTAGACAAGTCATGGTCCAGTGGGACAAGTATAGCTCTGGATCGGTTACTTGGGAAGATACGGCAATCATATGTCAAAAATACCCCAACTTGTGTCAATTTTGAAGAACTTTAAGCCATATTTTGTGTATATTTACTTTACTTTAAATCAGATACTGAAAACTATTTTGGAAGGATCACATATAAACGTAAATTTTTATGTTATTGAAATATGATATATGCTATCTGCTTAATCCTTCTGGTACGTGGATACCAAGATGAAATATGTTATTTAAATTAACTTTACTGAGTTATGGATACCAAGATGAAGTTCAATATTTGATTAACCTTGCTATAAAATCTAAATCATGGATTATGATAAGAATTAAGATCTTATAAATTTTGCTTCATTTATGCATATAGATATAATAAATGAGATAGAAATAAAAGAATGATTACAATTTCAATATGAAAACCAATAACATGAGCAGGACATGACCAAATCTGTCATACTGGAGATAACAACATGTATGAGGTATACAGAAACTGTTTATTTTATATATACTGATGCATATGTTATACTGGAGATAACATATATGAGCTATACAGAAACTGTTTATTTTATATATACTGATGCATATGTTATAATATATGGACAAGTGTTATGATAATATCCTTACCCCATCGAGACGGATCTGCGAAAAGAAGAATGGCCGTTGCAGCAGCAAACCCTACCCCGTTGTCGAAGATACCTGAAGATGCATAGGCGCGACCGCCATTGTCAAACGCCGATTCTGTACAGGTTAAGGCTGTAGAGGCTGCAATATGGAGGCAGGTATTGAATAAAACTGAGGAAGCAGGAGCTAAGTCTGGCGCCGACTCAGAGGCCGGAACAGAGGAATCACCTTGGAAAATATATGTAAACCAGGAGCCGACGCGTCTCCCTGCAGGTCTGCAACAGGAGAAGATCCTCATAGCGGCTGAAGAGATAAACACGGATCCATCTTTTTATGGTGAAAAGAAAACTAATATGAATGCGAATTTTGGGATGCATTTGAAACCTATTCCGGAGGGAGCCTCGGTCTGCGTTCGGGGTTCTACTGTCAGGTTTTCTGGCAATTTCGCCATCAATGACTGCGGCATTGACATTTACCCTCGGAGTTTTGTGGACAACAGAAAGGAGTCCGCAGGAGAACCATAACCTAAATCGCTGGTGAATAACCCTCCCTATCCTTGCCATGGGTCTAAGATTTCCTGGACCCGTTGGAGCCGAGTAGAAGGGGCCAGATCTGAACCAGATCTGTATGAAGAGTTACATGTTTTCCAGATCCAAGTCAACCTCTCGGGCAAGACAACAATGCAATGGGCACGCGCAACGGATCTTGTGCAGGACCTCTTGCAAAATCTTGAAGGTCGGCTAGGGATCCCCTCATCTTGCCTCAGACTAATATACAAGGGTAAGCAACTTCTGAATACCCTTCCTCTCTCTTATTACAGCATTCAGAGGGATGCCTCTATTGTAGCTACTTTTCGTTTGAGAGGGGGTTCCTTCAGGCAGACCTCCTCTGCCCCTTCTTTCTCTTATAAAGAGGTTGTCCACAAAGATGCTACACATACACAACCCTCTTCAACAGCAGGCCATCCATTTGAGGCTCCAAAGCCTTTTCTGGTAGACAAATCAGAGGACATTCCTTCCATCAATCTTTCCCATCCTGGAATTGATGATCGATATCAACTTTTTGCAGAATCAACACTTGTATGTAGATTTAATGGGCTATGGCCTCGCACATCAGATCTATACCAATGGATTCATACCAACTGGACTAAAAAAAGCCAGATATACTTATGTTCAAAAGGATTCTTCATTGTGGTTTTTGACCTAAATGAAGATTACCAGAAGGCCTTAATGGGAGGCCCTTGGTTCTGGGGCTCGGCTGGGCTTTTTCTTACTCCTTGGTTTCCAGACTTCGACCCTTCTACAGCTGTTATCACCAAGATTCCCATTTGGGTCAGGCTCCCGAACCTACCAGCACATTTATGGCACGTCTCAGTCTTCATAGCCATTGCAGAAACTTTAGGATGCTACCTGTCTGTAGATTCTTCTCGGAAGGAAAATGGGCTCTACACCTATGGCAGAATCTGTGCAGAAATAGATATTAGCAGAGGATTGCCGGATCAGATTAATCTCAAGTATGGAGATTTCCGTTGGACTCAAACCTTGGATTACGAGAATACAGCCTTCCGTTGCCGCCATTGTCATCAAACAGGACACCTCCAAAGTTCCTGTCCCCAGTATCTTGACAAAAATAAGAATCTGAAGCGCAAGCCCAAGTCTAAAAGTTGGAACCACTGTGCCCCTCCTCCCCCTGTGGACGATTCAGATTCCTCCAGTTCGGATGAGGAGGAAATTGCAGCAGATGGGCAGAACGTTGAGATTCCACTGGAAGCTCCCTTGGACGATCCGGTAAACCCATCCGTCTCTCAGATTCCCCAGAAACGTTCTCATCTCACTTCGTCCTCAGACTCTGAGAAGGATATTCCGCCGCCTGGGCAGAACAGTCTCCAACTTGTTTCAACTCAGCCAAACTCCTCTAAATGGGTCAAAGTTAGCAAGAAAAAAGGAAAAAAATTTCGGGTGATAGTAACAGCCCCCTCAGTGTAGTTCTCTCTGCTCAGTTCCAGTGCTTTGTTATTCCATGTTCTCTATAGCCCTCTCCTGGTTCTTCGCCATGGAGCAAGGTGGAGCCTATCTCCTTGGGCTCCCTTGCTTTTCTGCTTCGCTTGCATGCAAGCCTGATTGTACGATACTCTTCTTATTTTAATAGAATTAGTCTTTACTCAGAAAAGAAAAATATATGGACAAGTGTTTACGTTGCAGATAGCATTGTTACCAAAACAACCACATGATGACAAAAACTTCAGTACAATTAAGATTTAACGAGGTTCCATAAAAGAGCATTGACTCAAGTCTGACTAGGAGAGGTGGAGGTATCACTCACCGTTTATCATCCAAAATTTGGAGTCATGGGAGGAATGTGTGAGTCATGCTCCCCTAGACGTGTGATGATGACTGCCAAATGCGTATTGGGCAATCATGTTGATATAATCGACGCTGATACTCTTGAGAGCCTATGAATGGTTAGTCAGTATAGCTGATGCCATGGCACACTCTAGTAGAGGACGGATAGGATGGAAGCGAAAGAGATTAGGAAGGATAGGATGATTCTAGAGTAGCTTGGGGAACCAACCAGGGCAGAACATGAATATTATAGTTGTAAAATCTTAAAATATTTAAGAAAACAAATTTTAAGTACCCATATAAAACGAATTCAATCTTGAAATATAAAGACTTATATACTCACATTAATCACTAATATATTTTAGAAACCCTAACTTCGGGACGAAGTTTTTGGAAGGAGGGATGTATGTAATGACCCACCTATAAATAAAATACGAGTATTAGCATACATACGAGACCTCCATACGATAGCTACGTATGCATGGACCCGCATGTATCGCACTATATGTAAGCTAGTTACTATAGGAGGAGATATAAATTAAGGTAATGAATTCATAAATCACCAGAGTATCATATATATGATAAATCTTTAAAACGAACAGAAAAAGTTAATTTTAATTTACAAATTAAAATTTAAAATTTAAAATTAATAAAATAATAATATAAATTAATTTAAAATTATAAATTAAATAAATTAAATTAATTCATTAAAATAATAAATAAACTTTATTAAATCAAATCTGCGTATCCAAATAAAATCAACGAAATCAAATGAGATTTGATTTCATAAAAGTTACACGTAACAAAATATTGACACGGAGATGGGAGGAAGGCAGTGGATGAGGAAATAAAAGGAGGAAGGGAATCTTGAAAGGGGGAGGAGGAAAAACAGAGAAAATTTTTAACAAAGAGATACAGACACTCTTGAGTTTTGATTGTACTGGAGCTTTTGGGCACAGGGGGATCAGATCGCTTCGATTGGAAAGCATTCTGAGACTGAGTACCCAAGTTGTACCTAGTTCGGCAGGGTGGTTTTGGCTGTTTTGGTAATGCAGCCGAAACAAAAATTGCATCCAGAACAAGAATTGCAACCAGAACAAGAACTGTAGCAGAACAATTTGCAGTAGAGCTTCGCAGCAAAGTAGACAGGTTGGTATTCATTAGATAAATGAATTTAAATTCTATGTTTAAATTACATATTGAGGTATTTGAATTAAGGGTTCTTACAATTTTGAATTTAAGCCCACATGTGCAAATTGTCAAGGTCGTACACATCATCATGTAGGCTTAGAAAGCCTAATGGATGTGTCACTTCACACTCAACGACTTGTATATACTATAAATACAAGTGAACCTTCCCCTCATTTGGCATCTTTTTCACTCACACATTCTCTCCTTCTCTCATTGGTTCATACTAAATTGGGTATTTTCTTCTCTCTCACACATGTGGATCTAGGACGAATTTCAGAAGTTGAATTACAGGGCCAAAATTACAGAGTTGATTGCAGTTTGACTAGCGTTGACCAACACGTTCTGGGCATCATTTGACTTAGATCTTTTGGGGATATTTCTGTCTTAGCAGGATGCAACTTTTGGTACATAAATCGAGTTTTTCTGAGCACTTTGACCACAAACCAAATTGTAGGTTGACCGTAGATTTCAAGACAACAGTTTGACCGAGTTTGACTATAGACTTTGTAACTTATTTGGGCTGAATTTGTCCTCTTGATTAGTCTAAGTTTGACTGGGGAAGACCAAGCCATTATGATGACATTCTATTGCTGCTTTGACCAGCATTTACTTTCTGGTTAGGGCTAAAGTTTGACTGCAGTTGACTGTAGAAATTGACATGGCTGTTTTGGGCAAGTCAGTTTGACTTTTGCACTCTCTCTCTCTGCTAAACATTTTGATATAATAAGAAGAATTGATCAAAGGGTTTTCCTAGTCTTGGGGTTTTTCCCTAGCATCCGCCAAATCTGGTGTCGTCCTCTTTTCTTGGCTTGTCTTTTGCATATTGTTTTATGTTCTATCTACTTGTACTATCAATGTGATTTGAACTGGAAATCTAAATTGGAAATTGCTATTGGGCTGGTTAAGGAACATTGAAGTAATTGTGCTAAGCACAAAACATACCATTGTTAACTAAATTTAACATGGTATCAGAGCCCAGGTGAAGACAAAGACCAAGCAAGAGAGAGAAAAGCAATCACGAAGAAAAGTGTTGTTGGACAAGAATATTGGTCTAGCTCAATGTTGCACGAAGCGGGAGCGAAGCGGAAGCGCGGAAGCGTCATTTTCCAAAAATCTAGGAAGCGAAGCGTCCGCGGAAGCGTCTGCTATATATATATATTTTTTTATATTTTTTTGCATTTATACTCAAAACAAACATCCCAAATACCAAATTAATTGTAGAAGACATGAAAACATGCATATTTTTGCATAAATCAAGATAGATATGGCATCCATGATTCCATTGTAGTTACTAGTATGTACAACAATCATCTATATTCTAGCTATTACAAACATGCATCAAATTTTTAAGCATTACATGAATTTAGCAATTCAATTGTAAAATTAAATGGGAAAATTTTGATTTAAGCATTACATAATATCATCGAAACTCTGAAGTGCCTTGATCGAATTTCTATGTATGTGATGCAAAGTCCTTATCCTTGTAATATCATTGTTATGCGTCAAGATTTTGACAGTGAAACCTTCTCACCGAACCCTTATCATTGAGACTGTGTTAGGTACCAAGATCTTCTTATTGTGATGAAAACTTTCTCACTGTTGTGATACCAAATTTGTATCACTGTAGTTATACCAAAATCTATTGATGACTGTTCTTATTGTTGAGGCACCAAGACTGTGGTAGCACAAAACCTTTAATCTGCATTACCTTACTGTGGTACCCAAATTTTATTTCAGAGATAATTCGAGTTTCTGTGACTGCATCACTGCACTGAAGTGTGATCACTGTAATATCACCGAAGTGTGATCACTGTAATATCACCGAAGTGTGATCACTGTAATAGCATCGAAATCAAGGTAGCATCGAAACTGTGATAGGAATAACATTGAGTCACTGTAATACATAACAGAACTGTCTCCATTGCAATCCGCATTCATTGTGATACATAACAAAATTGAACCCAATCTTCAACGCAATCTTCTATGAGATTTGAGATAGTAATCTCAGTCATATCACCGAAACTGCTCTCTAAAATCCTTACCCGAATCCCAGGAAGCGCATTAAAATTTTGGAATCGCGCTTCGGAAAAAATGGAATCGCGCTTCCTAGGGCGCTTCCGGAACGCTTCCGTACGGGACGCGATTCCGGCCTAGGATCCGGGGGGGGGGCGCTTCCTGCAACACTGGTCTAGCTTCAATGGCGACTACATCATACTTCAAATCCGAGGACAAGATCAAGGACAAATCCGACTATCATGCATGGAAGATGAATTTGGAAGAGAATGATGCTATGGACTATGTAAAGGGAAGAGTGGGAGAGCGTCCTTCAAATGCACCTGCTGCTGTAAAGACGAAATACAAGAAAGGTGAGGTCAAAGCTAGAAGAATCATTAATAAAATAGCATTTGGTTGCTTATATTTCTAATTTAGAAACATCTAAGGAGATGTATGATAAGTTGGTTGGGATGTTCAAAGTGAACAATGCAAATCAAATCCTCTTTTTCAAAAACAAATTGAAGGATATCAAGATGGACAAAGGGGAGCCTATCCAATCCTACTTCATGACAATTACAGAAATCAAGAAGGATCTTCTATCTATTGAAGAAGTTGTTGCTGACAGGGAGCTTAGTCTCAGTGCTCTTGGAGGTCTCACAAGACCATGGGATGTGTTTAACACCACTATTCTTAACAATGACAGGATTCCTAGTTTTGATGAATTATTGGCTAGATGCACACAAGAAGAGACGAGGATGATGGAGAGAGACAAGCCTTCAAATGGAAATGAACCTACTGTTTTCTCCACTCATGCAAAGAGGAAGAACAATGTTGGTCCAAAGAGACAAGGTCAAGGATTCAAGCAGGGATTCAAAGAAGGAAGAAAAGGAAGGTGCTACAATTGCAACAGGTTTGGCCACTATGCTAGAGAGTGTCCTCACAAGAAGGATACTCCACGGGATGATGACAACAACAACAATCACAACAATTTCAAAGGAAATGGCAATCAAAGGAACAATAGGTTCAACAATCAAGGAAAGAGGAATGTTCCCGTTGCTTGATATGGTAATGGTTGACCTCCCAAAAGGACGAGAAATTCCAAGTATGAGGAAACTAATATTGTAGAAAAAAAAAGAATATTATCTTATTTTTGCTATTGCCTCTCCTTCGGATACTTTGGATCATTGGTTGATTGATAGTGGATCCTCAAGGCCCTTCACCGTCCCGTGAAAGGGATAGGGATTGTCACTCTTCACTTAAATCAAGGTCAAACTCTTCATTTACAAGAAGTATTGTATGTACCCGATTTGAAGAAGAACCTGGTGTCTATTTTTGCGATGGAAGATAAAGGCATCAAGGTAGTATTCATTGATGGAAATGTACGTATTTGGCAAAGAAACCCTAAAGATGCATTTACACATGGATTTAGGGTTGAAGGTCTGTATCAAGTTGGAGGAAGTCCTTTGCGAGCTATGACTTGTGATACTTCTTTTCAATGTAAATTATGGCACCGAAAATTTTCTCACCTTCATTACAAAGCCTTACTTGGGTAAGGAAGATGGTCATAGGTATGCCCGAATCGAACATAAATCATGAAGGTCTTTGTCAAGGTTGTGTAGCTAGAAGCTTACAAGGGGACCATTCCCCTCAAGTGAAAGTCAAACTACTGACATTCTTTTGTTGTTCCATTTTGGTCTATCTGGTATGTTGCCCATAATAAATCATTAGGAGGATACTTATACTGTGCAATTTTTGTGGATGACTTCTCTGGTCTATCTGGTATGTTGCCCATAAATCATTAGGAGGATACTTATACTGTGCAATTTTTGTGGATGACTTCTCTCGCAAAATGTGGATCTATTTAGAAGAAGAAGGACAGAGTGTTCAAATGGTTATGTTCTTTCAAAGCCTTGGTTGAAAATCAAATAGGGAAGAAGATCAAAATATTGAGGACAGATAATGGAACTGAATATGAATCAAATGAATTCAATGATTTTTGTAGAGAGGCTGGTATTAAGCAGGAGACCACCACTCCATACACTCCTGAGCAAAATGGAGTTTCTGAAAGGAAGAATTGAACAATCATAGAAGCCACCCGTGCCATGCTTCAAGACCAAGGCCTACTGAAGTTCTAATGGGGAGAAGTTGCCAGTACTCTCGTATATGTTCAAAATAGGAGCCCGCATCAAGCATTGGATTTCAAGACACCCAAAGAAGTCTTCTCTAGTTAGAAAGCCGATGTTTCTCATTTTAGATTATTTGGTTGTCCCGTGTATTTTCATGTGCCTAAAGAGAAAGGAAACAAGTTAGAAGCATCCAGGAAGAAAGGAACATTTGTGCGCTACAATGAAACTTCAAAGGCATATAGAATCTTTGTGCTTGGTCAAAGAGAAGTGGAAATAAGCCATGATGTCACTTTCGATGAAGATTTTGCCCTTGGGAAAGCCAAAGATCTCCCTATACCAAGGAAGGACAATGATGATGTTGCAGGGAAGCATGATGAATCTTCGACAGATGAACCGATGCCTGATGTTGAAGGCCCGATGGATCCCATTGATCCACCACTTGTTTATCCCTCAACCTCAAGAAAAAACCTTTGTGGCTCAAAGATACTCTTGAAGATGCTGAAAGACATATTGCTCCAAGAGGGACATTTCACGAAAGTAAGATGCCGAATAGGTATCAAGGGTACTTAGCTGCAGCCTACTATGAGTACTATTTTTCAATCTAGGCCATGTACGTTCGAAGAAGCCGTGAAACACCAAGTATGGAAGGATGCAATGAAAGAGGAGTACAAATCAATCGTGAAGAATGATCTCTGTGATGTGGTTCCTAGACCCAAGGATAAGTTTGTGGTCACTTCTAAATGGCTTTACAAAATCAAACATGGAGCTGATGGGATTGTTGAAAAATACAAGGCCAAGTTCGTTGCTCAAGGCTTCTCTCAGAAGGAAGGAGTGGACTATGATGAGATATTTGCACTGGTTTCCCAATATACTACTATCCGATCCATTATTGCCCTTGCTGCCACTTAAGGATGGCGCCTACACCAAATGGATGTGAAGACTGCTTTCTTGCATGGTTTGCTTAAGGAGGAAGTCTACATAGAACTACCTAAGGGGTTTGAAGTACAAGATCGAAGGACACACATGTGCAGGTTGAAGAAAACCCTCTATGGGTTGAAGCAAGCCCCTAGGGCTTGGTATGAGAGGATTGATAACTATCTTATAAAGCTAAGATTTACAAGGAGCGATGCTGATCCTAACCTATACTTCAAGGTTGAAAGGGACTTGCCTCTCATTTCGGTCCTTTATGTGGATGATCTCTTTTTGACGGGTGTAGACCCTCTTATTTATCAATGCAAGAGGGAGTTGGCTTTCGAGTTCAAGATGAAGGATTTGTTGAAGAGAATGGAGGGAAATGGTGTTTATTAATATTCTTCACACTTGATAACAATTTGTGATGCACTTTTAACATTTATCTTCTTCTTATTAGTGTGTGTGTTTAATCAAACTGCTACCAAAACAAAATAACAAGAAAACAAAGTTTGGCTCTTTGCCAGGGACAAAACCTCTCCACTCTTGAGAGAAAACCCTTGGTAAGTTTTCTCTTATTGAAGCTTCTTATTTGAACAACTGTCAAACCCTAGACCCTTGACTAGGATGTCCTCCAAGCATAAGTCAAATCCTTCCTCTTTCTGCACTATAGCTTCCGGCACATGGACCTCTTTCTTTCGACACTTTGCTCCTCAGCACTTCATCTTTCTTCTGCTGCTTGTCTAAGTTAGAATTTTTTCTTCTTAGGATAAACTCTAGAAAATTAGGGCTTCTTTACTTCGCTTTAGAGAGAACCTACTTTGCTTTAGAGAGAACCTTCTTCGCTTTCCTTAGGAGACCTTGTAGACCTAGTTACACATCCGAATGAGGCTTCTAAATGTGCTGCCTTCAACTGCTGTCAAATCTGCAAAAAGTACACTGCTGAAATCTTCGCATGTGTGGACAGAAACCCTAAAACAATCCCCTTATCTTCACTGTCTTTTCCTTCCTTCTTCGCTGCCTTAGAAGGCTCCTTTTTATTGACTTCTGCTTCTATTCTCGACTAGTTTCTCGCTCCTTTTCTGCGCTGAAAGAGAGATATGATTGATGTTCAAATGAGGAGTGGACAACCTCTATAAATAGAGGTCTGTCCCTCCTTTTCAGGCCGACTTGACTGTTCATTAGGCCGACTTGACTGTTTCATCATAATTCATCTTTTATTCATTATTTGGCTGCTTGGAGACTTCGTTGAAGCTAGGAGAGGATTTGACTTGACTTGGAGGTGTTTTGATGACCTTGTACATTGACAGACATGATGTAACATGCCCTCAAAGGGTCTCATCATAATTACATTTTGACTTTGACTCTCTCGAAGCACTTTAAAGTGTCCTTGACCTATTTTCAATGAGCAAGAAACTCATTGACAAAATATATAAAAATGATTTCTCTTTTCTTGAATAAATACAAATATCAAAATTACATTTATGAAGACCTAGCCTAGTTACATTTTCTTCAACATGACTTAGGTCTGATGCCCTACATCCTAGGCATGGAGGTCTGGCAAAAGCCAGGTGAGATTTTTCTTTCTCAAGGAAAATACATTGTGAAGCTGCTCGAGAGATGTGGTATGGTGAATTGCAAGTCTGTGTCTACTTCGATGGAAGTCAACTTCAAGAAGCTATGTAGAAGTGCTGCTGGGCTCGAATTGGCAAATCCTTTCGAATATAAACAACTTGTGGTGGCCTTGATGTTCTTGGTAAACTCCCATCCTGACATATGCGTCGCCATAAATACGTTGAGTCAATTTATGGTTGAGGCTCATTACATAGATTGGATTGCTGCTAATAATCTCTTGAGATATCTCCATGGCAGAATCAACTATGGACTGAGATAAATTGCCGGGAATTTGAGGCTACATGGATATACTGATGCTGACTGGGATGGCTGTGTGGTGTATTGTAAGAGCACATCTGGTTGTTGCTTCTCATTAGGGTTTGCTTCAGTTTTTTGGATGAGCAGGAAGTATAAATCAGTTGCTTTAAGCACTGCCGAGGCTGAATACATTGCAACTAGTATGTCTTGTTGTGAAGATGTTTGGTTGAGGAAGCTCTTTAGTGAGGTATTTGAGCATGTGTTGGATACCACCATGATCTACTGGGATATGTTGTAACGGGGACCAATAAAGCTCCATCATATCAAGGCTGATGAGTAGGTCACAGACATCCTCACAAAGTCCTTAGGGAAGGTCAAATTCTTAGCCTTTCGAGAGGGACTTGGGGGCGCAGAAAGACCCTCCTATGAGGGTCCCACTTGAGTTGGACATTGAGCTTCGAGAGCTCCTAGGGGCTTGGGGTACTTCTTGGAGCTATGAGCGACCATAGGGTGAGTGATTCACCTTCCCCAATTGGTGCGTTGTGTATAGGGTGAGTTGTTCACTTTCCCTTGTGATACCCCATGATGGTAGACATGTGTGTAGGGTGAGTGGTTCACCTTACCCTATGATTGCAGACACATGTATGTGGGGTGAGTGGTTCACCTTCCCCTACGATTGACATATGCATAGGATTAATGGTTCACCTTCTCCTATGACATATGAGCAAGATGAGTGGTTCACCTTCTCCTGCTAATGCACTAGCATACATCGTACCCATGTAGTCTAGGACTCATGGGAAGTACCTCTCATCTGGCCAATGAGTTGGGAAATGTCAATAGGGACCATAGCACTATCGATGGATGCACCATGAACTGTCATACTCCTTATGTTTATGATGCATGGTGTTCAACAACTTGATCTATGATCAATTGAGGTTCTACCTTTGCACTGGCTTTTGTCATTGGAGAGTGGTAAGGTCTTGTGATTCACTCTCGATCAATTCTTCTTCATTATTACATCATGGTTCAACAAAGCAGATATGAGATGATAGAGATGGTACATGACGACATGATGACATGATGGTCGATGATGCAGTGGCAGGTAGAATTCTCCTTAGTTGAGAGGGAGTATTAAAATTGGCAACTAGGGCCAAATTCCACCTTAGGACAACTCATTTGATGGAGATGACGATTGCATTAAATTCCTCTTGCCGAGAGGACCAAATTGATATAAATATCATCTCATTTGGGCAAGCAGAAGTGTGATTTTGAATTTATGCTCACACATGTGCAAATTGTCAAGGTTGGTCACATCATCATGTAGGCTCAGAAAGCCCAATGGATGTGTCACTTCACCCTCAACGACTTGTATAAAAACAAGTGACCTTTCGGCTCATTTGGCATCTTCTTCACTCACACATTCTCTCCTTGTTTCGTTGGTCTGTACTACATTGGGTATTCGTCTCTCACACGTGTGGATCAAGAAGGATGGATTTCAGACGCTGAATTACATGGCTGAAATTACAGAGTTGATTTCAGTTTGACCAACGTTGACCAATGTAGACCAACACCTTCTGGGCATCATTTGACTTCGATCTTTTGGGGATATTTTTGTCTCCGCAAGCCACATCTTTTGACACGAAAACTGAGTTTTTTTAGCACTTTGACCACATACTAAATTGCACGTTGACCGCAAATCTCAGGACAACAGTGTGACTGAGTTTGATTGTTGACTTTGTCACTCTTTTGGGCTGACTTTGACCTCCTGATCAGACTGAGTTTTACTGTGGAAGACTGAGCTGTTTTGAGGACATTCTATTACTGCTTTAACCAACGTTGATTTTCTGGTTAGGGCTGAAGTTTGACTGCAGAAATTGACAGGGCTGTTTTGACTTTGAATTGGGCAAGTCAATTTGACTTTTGTACTCTCTCTGCTGAACATTTTGATATAATAATAAGAAGAATTGATCAAAGGGTTTTCGGTTTTCTCCATCTTGGGGTTTTTCCCCGGCCTCCGCCAAATTTGGTGTCCTCTTGTCTTGACTTGTCTTCTGCATATTGTTTTATGTTCTATCTACTTCTACTGTTAATATGATTAATGGTTAATGTAATTGCTACTGGAAATCTAAATTGGAAATTTCTATTGGGCTGCTTAAGGAACATTGAAGTAATTGTGCTAAGCATAGAACATACCATTGTTAACTGAATTTAACACCCCCCAATCCTGAAATCCTAAAAATATGTTAAGTTTGCTAGATTTTGAGCGAGATTTGAAATTCTACTTTCTGCATATGAAATCCAATGAGTTCATAACCTCTCTCAAACATCTTGAGTAAATTAACGGTAATGTTAAAAATTTAAGGATGAAAATGAAAAATAAAGGAAAATGTCACTTTTAATTTAAGAATTTAACATTACCATTAATTGCATAGCATTATTAGGGAAATGTAGTGAAAACTAGTGTTCACCAGTCATAAGTCATTGCTTTTTTAAAAAGAAATTTGCATTGAAAGTGTCGTGGGCAACATTGTACAAAATCAGATGGTTTAGTACTGAACCGGTTGGTAAAATAAAAAAAGGCCAGTTCGGTATCGAAGCACAACCAAAACGATCTTGTTCGCCAATCTGGACAGGGTTTTCCCTTCAACTGGTCAGACAGACTGGTTTTGACTAGTTTGGTCTAGTTCTGATAACATTGCATTGTTAGGAATAAAAACCTAGGAAGTATCATAGCAGACCACGTTCAATGTCAGGAGCACATGAATACTTCACACAAGAGTGTTCACCACAAGTTCTCTCAAAATGTGCCATTAATCCAATAGATCAACGGAGTACTCCACATGATGTGGTTCCATGTTTTCTTGGGTTTACAAAGAAATGCAAAGTGTTATAGCTCTAGCTAGGGTGCTCTCTACGAAATCCTTTGACCAAATTATTAAATTTTACAATATCCTTAGAAGGGTCGCGTCGTTAAATTGTGTGCAAGGAAGAGGATTTTGGACCACAATGCTTCTCCAAAAGAGGGTTCCCCTGATAGATGTGCAAATGGGTGGTTACGACTCCATAATGTGTCGAGACACAAAGATTAAGGGAGCACTCCACTAGATGAGAGAGTAAATTGTCCCCAAATACCATAGTCATGCAAAAAATAGAAATAGTTATGACACTCCATGAACCAAGATAAGATAAAATATGTTAACATTATTTATGTTATAGATGACCACTAAAGTAGGTTAATGTGATTGTTAGGTGCTATGATGTCCACGTAAAGTGAAAGCACTAAATTCGCTTCTATATAGAAGCAAGATGCAAAAAGGAAAATAAGAGTCTAATCACGATCTTGGAATGGAAACTCCGAAGTTGGAGAGATGATCCAGGAGAGAGATGTACAAGGTGAGTGGATCTAGAATTTATGCTACCAATGGTAAAATCCTATCCTAGTACACTGGAACCATCTCTCCTAACATCCAAGGCCAAATGGATGAAGCCCAAAATAGATGTCTATTTGGAAGAAGAATTGGAATAGGAGTTGGATTGAGTGTTGTGCTATCCCTTGGAAGGAAGAGATTGTTTATGTGGTTTGGAAGATATCATGTGGATATTGGTCTATTTGCTAATAGGAGGTCTATATTACTAATTCCGTTGTCGTCTCATGGAAGTAGAAATAGTTCTCTGAGTCCATGCTGAGTTGGGGTTAGGGACATGATCATTATCCATCTATTGCTTGATGCCTACAGTATATGGGAGCAATATAGAAAGAGAAGTGATTTGCTAGGGGAAGCTTGTTTAGGATGTGGGTGTGCCTAGAGGATGAGAGAGTGGAGATGGAGGGCCTTTCACATATATAGGGCTATGCATCTTTGGTTAGGGAACTTAAATAAATTGCCAAGGGTCTAGAGATATTTGAAAAGACAATGGAACCTTCCTTGGATCTTGTAGTAAATTGGGAAGTGGAATATGATGTGTTGCTTTGTCTCAACCTCTTTGAAATGGTACAACTAGCATGTCTTGTCTAGTTAGTTAATCTAGTGGTTTTCCTTAATTTGCATTTGTGATATCCCTAAGAAAATTTTACGGTAGTAAACAAAGCATGCATAGCGAAAAATGCACAGAAAATTTTCCCGCAAATCAAAACAAGAAATAGAGCCAAAAACTGCGTTGCTGAGCCATTTTATTGATAAAACATGATGTTACAATGGGTGCTTGGAAGGTATGCTCTTGGGCTTACCCAAGGCAAGGTAGCTAATCCTAAGTGATGAAAGTGAAGTCCCCCAAGTGTTGAAGAATCTAGGGCAAGCACACTTAGGTTGATTCTTCGTTACATGATAACAATTTGTGAAGTGTTAATGCAACTTTTCTTAGCTTGATTGTTTACTTTATTATTAGCATGTGTAATTTAACTTCATCAAACTGCTATCAAACAAAAGAGACAAGAACACAAATGGTTAGCTATATGCCAGGGCCAAAACCTCTCCCTCTTGGAGAGGAAAACCCATGCATAAAATTCTTCTTATAGAGATTCCATCGACGAATACCAAGACCATGACCCTTGACACAATTTGCCTCTCCAAGACCAAGCCGACAATCATCTTCCTCGAGCACTGTTGAGATCATCATCTTGTTGTTCCCCCAGCTAGATCACTGTTGCACCATGATTGCTTCATTAGGATCTTCTTTACTGCTGTAGCCTTCATCGAGTTTGTGATATCATGTTGAGATACCAGGACCTTGACACTCTTCCTTTCTCATGTTGACTAGGCTGCTCCTTTTCATCACACTGAAACTAAGATCACTGATCTATTAGATCAATATATATAGCTGCTGTGATTACTGCTCTTTGTAGCATGTCAAGACTACATCATATTCAATCTGAGTGCTGTGGTAACCAATGAGACTGTATGTCTCTTCTCATAGGTCTGTCGAGGGTTTCTTCCATCATAGAAACTCATCGAGATAGTATAGATCATCCTCACTATTGCAATACATTATGTCGAGGCTGCTACAGGTATGTCGAGGGTATTCTATTCATGGTGACTGCGTCCTCATGCCGAGAGTCATCACTTCACTTGAGTGCCCAGATCACAAGCTACCTGATCTACTCTGCTAGATCACACGCTGCCCGATCTATGCTGCCTGATCTACACTGCCAGATTCGAGGACATCACAGGTATGTCGAGATAGACATGTCGTACCTCAATGCGGATTTGACTACAACTATTGATTGCAGCTCCTTGACCTTGACTGCGGCTCCATCAACCCTTACTGCGGCTCCAACAACCTTGATTGCGGCTCCATTACCCTGATTGCGGCTCCATTACCCTGACTGCGGCTCCATTACCCTTGACTGCGGCTCCCTTATGCGAAGATCTCAGAGGTATATGCGAATTCTGTTCTATCCAATTGCGGATACCCCAATGGGGTATTTATAGTGGTTGGGCACTATATTTGAGTCGACATATAACCATGAACCGACATGACTCTAATTCAAGCCAACGTGTCATATATTATAATATTTATACATATTTAATTCATTTATTTGAGCCGAAATGATCTCTATTTAATATTTTTGCTTGTAGACTTCTATTGCTCGATCTTGAGGCTTTGATCTTGGTCTTGGAGGGCTGCTACACTTGATTAAGACTCAAGACATGATTCTTTGACATGGAAATAAATCCTAAAGACATCAAGAAGAAGTCTTTCATCTAATGACACTTCTTTCTCATGAAACCCATGCATCAAGATTACAAACATAATTTATTTTCTCTGATTACATCAAATACAAAGATCATGTCATTATGAAGACCGAACCTAGTTACGCTTTCTTCAACACCAAGCGTATTGGCCGATCTTCCTTTGGATCTGCGCTGAAATGCCCAGAAAATGAGTTGCTGGTTGTGAAGAATCGCTGTTAGGGCTTCCTCCGATGCTTAGATAATTTTGAGAAATTAACCCCAGGTTCTCCGCCAAATACCCAGAAAAACCCACGAAGAAATTGGCCAAACGCTGATTCAGAAATTTCGGCTCAGTTTCCCTCAATGGCACTGCTGCTGGGTAATTTGACGCACCTGATAATCCTGCTGTTGAATGCCCCCAAAATGACTACAATCACCAACAAATCTCCTCCCTAGACTCCTCCACGAGTTTCAACCCAAAATTCCATTCTCTCCTCAACCCCCGTGTGTGACACCTCCAAGGACTATGCAGTTCCTGTGCTGCTACTACTGGAACTTCCCCACACTCACACTTCGCTGCTCCTAGATTGAACTGGAAAGGATGAGACTCCCTCCTTGGACTGGCACACAAGTCCAACAGAGCAAGGGGTGAGATTTCGGCTTGGAAACCTCTTGTGTTCCACAACACCTGCAAACTTGGCTTCAGCTCAAGCGTGCTAGACTAAGAGAAAACTCAAATAATCATGAATGACCAAAAATGATTGCCTTCTCTTTTTGTCAAAGAGCCTCCCAAATGCCCATGTGGGCCCAACTTCGACTTTCCCCCACCAATCTCCCTCCAATGAGTGCGTGTTTCATTGTGGGCCGTATTTCTCTATGGATGGTCCCCACTTAGCACTAGCAACTCGATTTTTACCCCCCTTCCTCAAAGGTTTGGGCTTCCCTTTATTCGTGTGGGACCTCTAAACCCACATTTCCTAAGTGCAAGTGCGAATTTATCCAAAATTGGGCAAAATTGATATTTCCCCTTAGCAATATTGCTAAGTGGGAATATCATAGTCCTCCCCGCCAAAACGTTGCTTGTCCTCAAGCAACTGTAATGAAGGATGCTGAAGTATCTGCTCTCCCTCCCAAGTGGCATCCATATCCGGTAGGTTCTTCCATTTGATAAAAAAAATCCTTGCTAACCTTCTTCCGCAAGTGTCTCTCATGGGTGTCCAAAACAGCCTCTGGCTCCAGAACTAAGTGCCCCAAGTCATCCATGGGTGGTAGCTTTGTAGCTGCGGTCACCTGCTGCCCCTGTGCCTTTTTCATGCAAGACACATGAAAAATGTTGTGTACTTGGCTCCCCGGGGGTAGCTCCAGCTCATATGCTACCTCCCTGACTCTCCTAGTGACTCGGTATGACCCATAGAAGTGAGGCTTGAGCTTCTCGACCCCCTTCTGCTTGAGTGATGATTGTTTATATGGCTGGAGTGTCAAGAAGACTAAATCTCCAACCTCAAATTGCCTCTCCATTTTGCATAGAACTTCTGCTGGTTTTGCGCAGTCTGCAGGTTATCTTTGAGACCCTGCAAGATATCTTGGCTCTCTTGTATCCAATCCTTAGCCCTAAGGGCCTTGCTGTCTCCTAACATCACGTCAGCAAAAGATAATCATACAAGGCTCTGAAGGAGGACATACCTATTGACATGTGGTATGTGATGTTGAAGCAATACTTGCCCATGTGCAACCACCGTATCCATGCACGCTGCTGGCCCGTCACGTAGTTACGTAGGTAAGCCTCCAGACATTTGTTGATCAACTCCGTTTGCCCATCAGTGTGGGGGTGATAACTGGTGCTCAGAGTGAGCTCTGTGCCCACTAGTCGAAACAACTACTGCTAAAATCCTCCCATGATCCTGCTGTCTTGATCACTGACAATGGTGTTCAGGAGACCATGAAGTTGGAATACTTCCCTGAAAAACAATTCGGCCACTTGTGAGGTTGAGGATTGGGCTGGGATGGCGAAAATGCGTGGAAACTTCATCAATCGGTCTACCACCACGTATATGGAGTCCTTGCTTTGCACTTTGGGCAACCTAGTGATAAAATCCATCGACACCCTCTCCCACTTCCCCTCAAGAATAGGAAGAGGCTGTAGTAACTCAGCAGGGTGTGTCTGCTCCCCCTTGTTCCTTTGGCACGTGTCACACTCTCGGACATGCCTCAGAATATCATCCTTAAGGCCCTTCCATGCAAAGCACTCCCTTATGGTCTTGTATGTCTTGGTAAACCCTTGTTGCCTTGATAAAGGTGAGTCATGGGATGCTTGCATCATCTTCCCCTTCAATTGGGAGCTGGGTACTAAATAAATCCAGTCTTTGAAGTAAATCACCTCGTTCATCACCTTGTAGCACTCATCCACCACTATACCGTCAAGGACCTCACATGTAAAACGGTCCTTGGAATACTCCACAAACAACTATGCCCTGCAATCAGGTGCAATGCTCATCGACGAAAGGGTAGCTGGCCTCCTGGACAACACATCGGATACCACGTTGTGCTTCCCTTTGACATACTCAATGTCAAGGTCGTATGCCGGGAGCTTGCTCACCCACTTTTGTTGCCTCTCCTGCGACTGCTTTTGTTCCAAGAAGAATTTGAGAATGTTGTGATCTGTTTTGACTTGAAACCCGTTTCCCACCAAGTACCACCTGAACTTGGCTAGCGCATGCATGATGGCTAGCATCTCCTTATCGTAAATGGAGTACAACCTCTAGTGAGGCAGTAGCTTCAGGTTCTCGAAAGCTATCGGGTGTCTCCCTTGCATCAAGACTACTACTACACCCTCCCCTGATGCATCACAATCAAGCACAAAGGGTTGTGTGAAATCGGGGAGTGCCAACACCGGGCACTTGCTCATGCCCTATTTGAGGTGCTTAAAAGCCTCCCGCGCCCCATCTGTCCACTAAAACACCCCCTTCTTGGTCAAATCAGTGAGGGGAGTTGCTAGCTGCGAGAAGCCCTTCACGAGCCTCCGGTAGTAGGTACAGATGCCCACAAAACTCCTCAACTCTGTCACATTCCAGGGCTTTGGCCAATCTCGGATGGCCCTGATCTTCTCCTCATGGACTCTCACACTGTTCTCACCAATAATGTGCCCTAGATAGAGTGTGTCCGTCAAATCGAACTCACTTGGACAACGGAGCGTAAAACTGCTGCTCCTCCAAAATGCGCAACACTATCTCTAAATGATGCAAGTGTTCCTCCCAGGTCCGACTGTAGATCAATATATCATCGAAGAACACCAATACGAACTTTTGCAACTGCCCACGAAACACGTGGTTCATGCAAGATTGGAAGGTCGTTGGTATGAATGTCAACCCGGAGGACATAACCAAGAACTCGAAGTGCCCATAATGGCACCTGAAAGCTGTCTTAGGGACATCCTGGTCCCTCAACCTGATCTGATGGTACCGCGAACGCAAATCAATCTTGGAGAAGAACTTAGCCCCCCTTAGCGCGTCCATCAACTCATCTATGTGTGGGATGGGGTAATGATTCTTCATGGTCCTCTTCTTGAGGGCCAAGTAATCTATGCACGTGCGTAAGGACCCATCCTTCTTCTTCACCAAGACAACTGATGAAGCAAAAGGGTTGGAACTAGGCCTGATGTGCCCAAGTGCCAACAACTCGTGAATGGCCCTCTTAATCTCATCCATGTATGCCTTGTAATGTCTGTAAGGTGTTGTGATCACTACTTGTACCCTCGACTCCAACTCAATAGTATGCTCAAAACCCTGTTTAGGTGGTTGCCCGGGCGTTATGTCTCTAAACACCACTTGGTACGTGTCCAAGATAGTGTGTATGTTTGGGTGTGGAGGCTTGGGCTGACCCCTAGCCTCAGAAATCCTCAACTCCAATGCCCACTCAGTATCATCATGCCTCAGATTAACCTCCATCCTTTAGGCCGAAACAGTTTGTGGAGGGTGAGAATGCATACTCCTCAGCTAAACCAATTTGCCATCTGACCTTGTGAATCCATCTCCAACTTCCTCCAATCTGTAGTGACTCGGCCAAGCGAATAGAGCCATTGAACATCCATCACCACGTTGGTGTCCGACACATGTACCACAAAGAAGTGGTTTGTCATTGAATAGCTCCCCATGGTGACTGTCAAGGCGGGAAGATAGTGAGTGCACTGCATAGTTCTATCTCCTGACACAAGAACCGAAAATCCCTCAAACACGGTTGTAATGTCCCTCCTCTAAACCATATGTGTGCATGGATGAAGTTGTGGGTAGCCCCACTGTCCACAAAAACTGAAACAAGCTGCCTCTGATCCTCAAGGTCAAAAACTTGGGTACCATTCGCAAAGATGCAAGGACCCCTCCTGCTGGTGCGAAAGGAGCTCCCCTTAGTGGTGGTGGTGGTGGTCCCCTCTCCACACGTGCTATGCTGCCATCTCCACCCACTTCCAGCTCTACATCATCCTCCAGGTCACTATCGGAAAATACCTCAATGTAATGGGCCTTTCCTGCCGTGCATCTATGGGCCTATGCCCATGGTTTTTGACAAGTGAAACACAACTTCCTCCTCCGGAGGTCTCTCCTATTCTCCTCATCTAGTTGCCCTTGCCCCTGGTTGGCTTTCAGTGGTCGAGCCCTCGTGTCTTTTCCCCTCTGTTGGAATCCCTGTCTAAGTGGTAACGGTGCTCTAGCCCTGGGTAGGGCATCCTGTAGATCTCGTGCCCTCCCTACTGCGTTCTGTAAGGTAGTGGGCCTGTTGGACCTCACCAATCCCTTAAATGGCTTTGCTAGCCCCTCCTCAAACATGAAGACACTCCTGGCCTCTGATAGATCAGGTACTATAAATGACAACCTCAGAAACTTTGAGATGTAAGCCTCAATGCTTCTCGTCTGTTTGAACCTTGTTAGCTCCCCAATGCTCCTTTGGGTCTCTCCTCTCGAAACGCTCCAACACCCTCGTAGTCAAATCCTCGTAGGTTTCCACTTTGGCATGCCCCATTGTAGTTAGCCCATGGAACCACCAGTCGTGGGCTTCCCCTTCTAAATGCAAAGTGGCAATTTTAATTGCCTCTCCTTCTGTCTTCTGATTAAGTTGGAAGTAGACATACAACTTCTCAACCCATTCTTTCGCTGAGCTCTTGGACGACCCATTGAAAATCGGGAGGAACAATCTCCCTGTGGTGCAAAGTAAATCGGTGCCATGAGTGCAGCTTCCGCCACCTTGTCCCTTTCCCTTGTTATTACCTTTCCGCTAACAAAAGTCCCTGAAGGTAATGGCCTCTCTAAAATCAGGCCCATAGGACTGATACTCCACAAAATAGTCCCCCATGGGAATCTGCTCTTGTGCTTGCGACCCTCCAACACCAGATGCTATAAATGTGGGAATATTGGACCTGGGTGGTGTGCTGGGAATGAGGGGTGCGTTGGGGCCATGACCCCCTTGGTGATGCAAAGTACCAAAGCCCTCACCAATTTGGAATTCCCCTTGAATCCCTTTGCCCCTGTTGTTACTGCAATTTTGTTGCCTCAACTCCTCAATACCTTTAGACAAATCTTGCACAACCTTGAGAAGATGTTGGGCAAACTACTCCTCTTTACTCCTTCTGTCTCCCTTATTATCCCCCATGTTTGGCCTTTCGACCTCTGGTTCAACTATCACTGGATCTGGGGTAATTTGTAGCTGCCTCTCTCTGCTTCTATACCTCTGCCTCCTGTAAGCTACGTTTTGTTGGCCATCTGGTGTCATAGGCTGATGCTGCTCCCCACACGCTGAGCTAAGACTATGAGCTTTGATACCACTTTAAGTTCCCTAAGGAAAATTTACTGTAATAAACAAAGCATTCATAGAGAACAACACAAAAAATTTGCCCACAAATCAGAAAACGAAATAGAGCCAAAAACTGCATTGTTGAGCCATTTTATTGATAAAACATGAGGTTACAATGGGTGCTTGGAAAGTATGCACCTGGTCTTTCCCAAGGCAAGGTAGCTAATCCCAAGTGATGAAGGTGAATTCCCCCAAGCGTATTGGGTGATCTTCCTTTGGATTTGTGCTGAAATGCCTAGAAAATGAGTTACTGGCTATGAAGAATAGTTGCAAGGACCTCCTCCGGTGCTTAGAATATTCTGGGAAATTAACACCGGGTTCTCCACCAAATACCCAGAAAAACCCACGAAGGAATTGGCCAAATGTTGACTTCGAAAATTCGGCCCAATTTCCCTCAATGGCACTACTATTGGGTAATTCGACCCACCTGATAATCCTGCTGTTGAATGCCCCCAAAATCACTGCAATCACTAACAAATCTCCTCCCCGAACTCCTCCCCAAGTTTCAGCCCAAAATTCCCTACTCTCCTCAACCCCCACGTGTGACACCTTCAAGGATTGTTTGGTGCCTGCGCTGCTGCTACTGGAACTTCCCCACACTCACACTTCGTTGCCCCTGGATTGAACTGGAAAGGATGAGACTCCCTCCTTGGGTTGACACTTGAAGTCCACTGAAGCAAGGGGTGAGATTTCCGCTTGGAAACCTCTTGTGCTCAACATCACCTGTAGACTTGGCTTCAACTCAAGTGTGCTAGTCTAAGTGAAAACTCAAAAAATCATGAATGACCAAGAATGATTGTCTCCTCCTTTGTTTGGGCTTCCCTTTACTCAAAAATTCGTGTCGGGCCCCTAAACCTACATTTCCTAAGTGCAAGTGCAAATTTATCCAAAATTGGGCAAAATTGATATTTCTCCTTAGCAATGTCGCTAAGTGGGAATATCTCAACATTCTATGAGAGCGAACTTGAACTAGCTTAGGAGGATGCAAAGAATATGCATCTTATGGCGAAGTGTGTAATGGGGTCGAACAAAGAGTTCATTGTTTAGATCCATGAAGTGTTCAGGATAGAAGGCCATATTTAGATGTAACTTACCTTGACTTTTTATCCAAGTGAACCATCCAAAATGCTTGTAGATATCATTTTGGATAATCCTGTTCGTGTCATGTCTGGTAAGTAAGAGGTATCATGGTGTAGCAAGGGAGTATCCAAATGGAGGAAGGTGGTCTGTTGTAATACCAACAAATGTAAGAAGGTCTAAGATCCCAACATACCAGCTATGAGAGTAATTTAGAGGATTGGCTAATGAATAGTAGGCCAAGTATGGATAATGGTCGAATGCCTTCACCTAGTCAGCAAAACTCTGAATGTGCTTCCATAATGACATTAGACCAAACACTAACTCAAGCTGTAAGGGCCAAGCACCAATCTTTGTAAGGTTTATGGTTGAGGGATTGTCTACTTGCATCTAATCATGTGGCGAAGGAGGATGATATGTACTTTCTTTCTAAGGACCAATCATACTTGAGAACCATGTCCCAAACTTTGAAACCATATAAAATTGTGGGTTAGGAAAGGGGTCTCCATGAGAGACATCTTAGATAATATGTATTGAAAATGGTTTTGGAAACATTGCCTCTAAGTGAAGGCCAAGGATTTGTACCTCTTGTTGGCTTAGGGTTGAAGTGTGTGCCATAGATTAAAGTGAGGTCTTGTGAATTGCACCCCCAAACAGGTATAGGAGGTAGTGATCTCAGTGTCGTCTCCTCTGAAAAAGAAATGGTGATCAAAGAGGGCATTTGTCAACTTGTTGAAAATCATGGCCTTGGTTTTACCTAAGTTGACCATCCACTAACAAATATCACAAGAAAAAGGCTAGGGAATTTAGTTGTCTCTACAATTCCTAGGTAGATGAGTCTAAGGGATCACATTATCAATGGAAAGTAGAATAAACATAATGACCTGGTGGAGATGCACCCATTTCTGTCTTGGATATGCTCATGTAAGAAGGGCTCTAGGTTGTTGATGTAGATCCCAAATAATGTGATGGATAGGGGGCATTCTTGTTTGACTCCAACAATATTATTTATACAATTCGATGCCTCATGGGATGTGTGGAGATGACTAGGGACTTAATTATATTGGTGCATGATGACAATCAATAATGTCTTTGAAATACCAATGTCTCAAAGCATATAGAAGAAAATCTCTTGGGGGACTAAGTCAAATGGCTTTCGAAAGTCCACAAAACAACAATAAATTTTTGAAGAGTGATGCCCAGCCTCTTTTACAATGACTTAGAGCATAATGATGTGATTAATGATCCAATGTGTAGTTCTAAATCAAGCTTGTCCTCTAGCTTTATATTTCCTTTGCTTAAGCTTCATAGAGAGCCTCAAATGGAGCACTATTGTGTAGAGTTTTGGAAACATGTGGGCTACAATGATTTGTCCTATAATTGTTGGGATCAACACTAGAGTACGATTTGTGAATTGAGTGAATAATGTGATGTGACCAAAACTATGGAAAACAATAAAGGCGACATGGTTCAACAAATTGGAGAATTGATTATCCACACTGATGTTTCTTGAAGAGTTCTACTTGGAACCCTAAGTCGTTTGTTGTTCTGCTAGTGTTCATCATCTAAACAACCTCTTGGATATCATGGTAGGAGAATAAGAGGTAAGAAAGGGGGTGGGGTGGAATGTAGAGTAGGCTCTGTATAGGGACATCATAAAGGGAGGAGATATGAGAGAACATGGATTTTGAGTTGATAGGGAGGAGGGGGATGTGAGGAAGATGGTGTGCTGGAATATTTTAGGGGAGTGGATGAGATAAGAACTTAACTCCTGTCTCCTTTGGGAGACGAAGAGATTCTTGTGATGGTAGGAAGCTGTTGACGGTGCTGGATACTGCCAACATATAGGGGGTTTCCCTGATGTGAATTGCCAATTAGACCTCAAACCATTTAGAGTAGGAGCCCCATCCGGAGTATCGACCTGGCCACCATAACTTAAGGTTCGCCTTGGTTTCAACGGATAACATAAGAGATTACATACATAAACCTTGAATAAGCAAGTACATTGACATTGTGAAACATCGATTACAATGTTTAAAAGGAGACCTTCACGATTAGGAGATGGGAATGAGTCTTTGGAAAGAAGTAATAATACTAACCTAAGAGAGACACACGAGAGCATGAAAAGATTCGTTAGCAAAATAGTTCACATAATGATTATTAAAGCGAATACAACACACATTCAACAAGATGAGTACCAAAGCCACCGAAATAGTTCAATTTCTCTAGTACATATGAACACAACATATACCGTAAACATCCCAAGAATAGTCCTAAAACATTCGCAATACATGCATGAAAATGTGTTGGCTCATTGAGCTTCAATTAGGTGAAAGATCCAAGTACACAGTTACAATGATGAGGTACTAGTTCCAGTAGTGGAACATTAAATCACTTCTTGCTTCTTCAAAGAATAGTTTTCTCTCTTATTGCCAGTAGAGAAGTCAAGACTAGCTCTCTAAACCTCAAGCCTCCAAAAGCCCCTTGCTTGAGTTATGAGGTTGCTTTTATAACAAGCGGAATGACTTTTCATATCCCCATCACTCTTGGACTACCCTCCTGACTCTTGGACTTCTAAACAACTCTTGAACTTCGAAATGACTTTTGGACTTCTACAAATGACCTTTGGACTTCTCATAAAGACTTTTTTGTTCATATATGACTATGTGACTCTTCATGTTCCACATATGATTCTTGGACTTCACACATTACATTTTGTCCTTTTCCTTGAAAATACATCATTACATTCCACATGATGATGTAGAATGACACATGAACATACATTGACTATTATGATGACACTTGGACAAGTTACAACTTGATAATGATGACATGGACTTCATGATGAGGTGTTAATGCCAAGCTGTGTTCCTTGCTGCTTCATCTTGCATTGTTGATGGTAGATCTGATCTATACTTCATCTTCATGGAATATCTACTTTGTCCTTCACCTTCACCCTTCAAAGGGTCTTTGATCAACATTGGAATCCTCTGAGTCATCATGCCATGTCTTCTTTTTGTTTGGTCCATGATCTGCTTCATGTCTCCATGATAGCTCTCTTGGTCCTCCTTCTTTGTAGGTGTTTCTTTGTGCTTACTCCTTGCTATTTTCTTTGAGCCCTAACAAATCTCTTCCTAACTTTTATCATCATCAACAAGATCAACAATATCAACTAAACTAAGCATGCTTCTAAGATATTCAAACTTCTTATTAGGAAGAGACTTTGTTAGTATATCAGGTACTTGATCATCTGCCGGGACATACTGTAGCTTCACAATCCCATTCTGCACCAAGTTCCTGGTGTAGTGGAACTTATTGTTGATATGATTCGTCCTAGCATGAAACACGGGATCTCCAGACATCTTGATGCAACTTTGATTATCACAGTTTATCGCAGTAGGATCCAAAGGCTTCTCGAACAAATCTGTCAGAAACTTCCTCAACCATACAACCTTCTTTCCTACTTCACATGCATCCACATAGTCTACTTCAACACTACTCAAAGCAACGAGATCTTGCTTTCTACTTATCCATGAGATCATGGCAAATCCCAAACTGTCCACCTGGTGTGCTTCTTCCATCGGTCTCATTGCCACCCAATGAGACTCTTTGAAGCCAATCAACTTGACTTCCTTGCTATCATACTTTAGGCAGTGATGTACAATGCCACGAAGATATCTCAATATATGCTTGTTAGCTATCTAGTGATCATGACGAGGCTCCAATTGAAACTGCGTGAGAATGTTCACAACAAAGCATATATTCGGCCTAGCATTTACCAGACACATCAGAGAACCCACCAATGGACGATAGGATCTACGAGACTTGAGTCAGAGCTTCTCAACTTCTTGAGATTGGTGATCATAGGAGTAGTCATGGGCTCGGAATCCATCATCCCAAATTTCTGCAACAACTTGATGATATACTTTCCTTGCCCCAAATATATCTCCCCAGGCTTTTGCCATACTTCCAGACTTAGGTAATAGTGCATCAGTCCTAGATCCTTCATGTCAAATTCGACTGCGAGCATCTTCTTGCATTCTTGTATCCTTCTCTCCACACCTGTAATGAATAAATGATCCACACATAGTAGAATAATGACTGGCTTATTCTCCACAACCTTGATGTAGAGATTTGGATCAACAAAACTCTTTACGAACCAAATTCTTAGAAGGTATGCATCTATTCTTGCATAGCATGCCCTAGGAGCTTGCTACAAACCATGTAGGGCCTTCTCGAGTCTACAAACATGAGTATCTTTGCTATGTCTCAGAAATGTTGTCTTCACATCCATTTGATGGATATTCCATCCCATTGTAGCATCTAATGAAACCAAAGATCTAATGGTAGTATACCTTGTAGTGGGTGCAAATATTTCTTCATAATCTATGCCTTCCTTTTGAGAGAAACTCCTTGCAACAAATCTAGCTTTGTATTTGTCTATACTTCCATCAACAACGTGCTTGATCTTGTAGATCCATTTGGAGGTGACAAGTTCTAGGAACGATTTCCTAAACCCCATTTTTCATGATGGATTGATATTCCTCCTGCATTGCCTTCTTCCATACTTCTCGATGAGCAACTTTTTCAAATGTAGATGGTTTAGCTTCAATCAATTTTATCATATATGCAGCATATCCAAAATATCTTTTTGGCCTTTTACTTTCTCTAAAGGTTCCTTTTGTAGCTCCATATCCTTCAACACCTTCAAGAGTAGCTTTTAACCAATTTGGCTACTTGTGTTTGATATGATCACACGTTGAATAAGCTCACTTGGTCTTTCTTCTTCTTCTTGAATTGTAGATGGATTGTCGTGTCATACTTCTTCTTCGATTATAGGTAGATCTTCGTCATTGGAATCAATAGGAATGTCCTTGGATCTTTTGTAGGCACGATTTTCATCAAATATAACGTCCCTGTTTACTTCAATATGTCTTCTTTCCTTGATGTAGATTCTATATGCCTTTGCGGAGAGACTATAGCCAACAAAAATCCCTTTGATGCTTGTAGAATCTAACTTCTTTCATTTGTCCTTTGGAATGTGGATATAGGCAGGACTCCCAAAGATTTGGAGATGGTCCACACTTGGCTTCTTCCCTGTGAATGCTTCGTCAGGTGCCATATTTTCAAGAATTCTATGAGGACTTCTATTTTGAATATATACTGCTGTCATTGCTGCTTCTCCCCATAGAAATTTTGGTGAGTCTTGATCAAGGAGCATTGCTTGTATACCTTCAATTGTCCTATTCTTTCTTTCGGCCACTCTATTTTTTTCGGGATAGTAGGGCACAATAAGCTCATACTTCTTTACAATATGCAATCAATTCTTTAGAAGTGTATTCCCCACCATTGTTAAATCTCAAAGTCTTCATTTTTCTTTCGGTTAGGGTTTCCACTTCATATATAAACTCCTTGAATTTTTCAAATACTTCATCCTTTTTCTTGAGATGGTAGAGCCATGTGTTTCTAGAGTGAGCATCAATGAATGTCACATAGTAAAGATGACCTCAAAGTGATTTTTCAGACATATGCCCACACACATCAGAATGAATGAGGTCTAATGATGAGCATGATGGAAAGAGGGAGCTGCAAGAACCGTGATGACTTTGAAGTTTACATTAATGATTGAATGATGACCTTGTTGCCATATGAATGAATGAAGATCTTTGATGATATTATGATGCAAAAAACCTGTGTAGTTGGAAGAATAAAGTTGTTGATCTCCCTATGTTGAAAGGGAGCTTGATGGACAAAATTATAAATTCACCGTAGTTAAGAGAGAGAACATGATCTTGGAAAATATCTTTAAGGAGAGAATGATATCAAAGAATAGCTAAGGCATTGCTGATGGTTGGTATTAATGTGTCAAAGATTCAGTTGTTTTGGGAAGTGTTGAGGCTGAGTTTGGCGCTGTTTGAGAAGATTGGAAAAGGAAGCTTCTGTTGAGATTTGTTTGATATTATGATGAATTGAGCAGCGTGAGAATGGTTGAGGACCCTAGAGATTGTGCTAGAATATTGATAATAAGAACCAATATATTGAAAATGTTTGGGGTCATGGGCTACCATAGTTTCAGATGAATGAAAAAGTAGTTGGTGTGTTGATCTCTCTCTGAGAAGTTTGAATATTTGATGAAGCATGCTTATTTTGGTGGATATCTCTGATTTGGTTGAGAGGGAGAGATGAGTACCATAAATTGCCCGTATGATGGTACTTGGGGGGACATCTTGGCTTGGTTCGTGTTGAGATATCAGTTATAATTTGGCCTTGATGATGTCTAGACCCCGATGTGGGAGGGTATCTTGGACTTATGGAGCTCTGTTTTAGTTTTTGACCTTGATGATACCTAGATCCCTGTTAGGGTTTGTGTCTTGGCATGGAGGCCTAGATGGTATCTATATCCAGTTGGATTGATACCAAAGTTGTAGCCTGATGGTGCCTATAGTGGCAAGTTGCCTTGATGACACCTTAGTCCTTGTTGGGAGGATACCTTGGTAGTTTTGGTATCCCTAGCATTTCGTATGTTGTTGTACTCTTCTTAGAACATTTCAAATTGAGGTCAACCTTGTACCCGCTGAACAACTATGAATACCTGCCTAGTTAAGAGGGAGTGTTGAGAAATGTAACTAGTATCGATATTCATAATCGCTGTCTAGCTCACGACATAATGTAATTCTTATGTATTTGTCAAAAAGATAGAAAAAGAAAAATTATTGTAAAGATGAAAAGAAAATTATTATTATAAGCATGGGTTTCATGCTCAATTTATTTTGTTTCTAGGTCTGAGCACCCATTATGTGCTTCTAAGGTTTGTGTCATGAATCATAGTGCTTGTCATCTTGTATTATACCTTTCTTAGGCTTATTGTATCAAAGAAGAAATTTATTTTTGTGTCAAAAATGTATGTTGTGCATCCACCAAGTCGGCCTCATTGAAGGGATTTGATGCAGGAGCATCTGGCACTCTTCATCAAATTTGGAATCCAAAGCGGAGCAAGGTGGACGTGGACCATCAGATCTAAAACATGGGACATTTTTGTTAAAATAGAGCTAAACTGATGGAATGGATTAAGTCTCTCGAAGACTTAATTAAATGTAATTTGCCGCATATGTATGCATATAGAGAGATTAGTTGAGAGATTTGAGGAAAGGATGTGATCGGATCCTTCACAGTGATCTGATCCAATGTTTTCTTATATATATATGATGAACCTGCGTGTTCAATAGAGACAGAGAGAGATAGAGCAATAGATACAGATTTGTAAGCCGAGTGAGCAAAATGTAGTCGAGAGGAGAACTGTGACTAAGGTTGAAATGCCTTAGGTTGTAATCTTACTGTGTATAATGAGTAGATGCGTGTTGTGTGGATTTCTGTGTGTGTTTATGTAATAATGCCTTTATATGTTATCTGTGTATATATGCGATGATGGTTTGAATCCAGTGTTAGTAGATGAGTGATCGACCATCGATCACTACGAGGATCGATGGCGATCCAAAGATACAGAGTTAACTGTTATATATAACTGTTGTGCGTGTCGTAACAGAGCATGGCAGAGATCCGTGTTAAAACACAAAAATCCATCAAATCGAAAGAGATCAAGTCCAAGAGGAGGTTGGAGAAACGACGCACAAGATCCGTTCGATTTGGAAGATCAAGGGTCTTGATCCAATCACGATGAGTGATCGCACTTTATCGCATCGGCGAAAACCTTTCGGAGTTATTGGAACCGGACCTTGAAACAGTGCGATTGCGATTAATCGTCAACTGTCGGATCGAGAGTCAGGATCGATGGTCACGATCTAATCGCTAATCACAAATCAGAGATCGCAGGGTCAAGGGACAACAACAGTAGAAATAAGCAATGTGCGATGGGGCCGATACGCTGATAGCGATAAAGTGCCGATCGACGATCGAAAGTATTGATGATCGGGCTTCGGGGCTTCGAAGATCGGTGAATGGAGAGTGCAGTGGAAGATGGTGGTGGACCGGGAGTGCGGACTTGGCGATTTATGAACACAGGTGTATAAATTTTGAAGTTCGAGTTATGTGTTCGGGTGGTTTTTCTCGTGTAATCCATGTATCCCGATAGAGTTGAAGTCCACGGGTTTTTAAAGCATTAATCCGATAAAGTGTTGTATGGTCCTGGTTTAAAGGCTTAAGGCCAAAGCGCTATTTAAATGCTTCCGATAGGTTTGTGGGCCCATAACCCACAGGCCTCAAGATTGAAAATTGACATGGAGAAATTGGTCTTACCCCAAAATCCCCTTTCATCAAGTGGTATCAGAGCAGGGAAGGGGAAGAAGATTTCCTGCGAGAAGGAGGAAGAGTTTGCAAGCAGAAGGAGATGAGGTACAGTTGTTGAAGTATGGTGAGTTTATGGTCTTGTGCAGATAGCGGCAACGGAAGGTGAGAAGACTAGCAACAACCTAGAGCAAGGAGTGCTCAAGTGGTTCCAAAGAAGAGAGAACCAGAAGGATGCCAAAAGACTAAGCTCAGGAGAAAGCTAGGTGAGGTATCGTGTAGCAGAGGAAGACTATTACTGTAGAGGTTGGTTGCAGTTCACAAAATATCATGAAGGTAGTTCCACTGAGAAGTGGGTAGAATTGCTAAGGACAAGGAGAAGCATATGACCAGGAGGTCATAATTTTTTGTGCCTCGGGAGTCTGATGCAGGAGCATCTGGCACTCTTCATCAAATTCAAAATCCAAAGTGGAGCAAGGAGGATGTGGACCATCGGAGCTAAAACAGGGGACATTTCTGTTAAAATAGAGCTAAACTGATGGAATGGATTAAGTCTCTTGAAGACTTAATTAAATGTAATTTGCCACATATGTATGCATATAGAGAGATTAGTTGAGAGATTTTAGGAAAGGATGTGATCGGATCCTTCACAGTGATCCGATCCAATGTTTCCTTATATATATATGATGAACCTGCGTGTTCAATAGAGACAGAGAGAGATAGAGCAATAGATACATATTTGTAAGCCGAGTGAGCAAAATGTAGTCAAGAGGAGAACTGTGACTAAGGCTGAAATGCGTTAGGTTGTAATTGTACTGTTTATAATGAATAGATGCGTGTTGTGTTGATTTCTATGTGCGTTTATGTAATAATGCCTTTATATGTTATCTGTGTATATATGCGATGATGGTTTGAATCCAGTGTTAGTAGATGACTGGTCGACCATCGATCACTACGAGGATCGATGGCGATCCAAAGATACAGAGTTAACTGTTATATATAATTGTTGTGCGTGTCATAACAGAGCATGGCAGAGATCCATGTTAAAACACAGAAATCCATCAAATCGAAAGAGATCAAGTCCAAGAGGAGGTTGGAGAAACGATGCACATGATCCATTGGATCTGGAAGATCAATTGTCCTGATCCAATCGCGATGAGCGATTGCACTTTATCGCATCGGAGGAAACCTTTCGGAGTTATCGAAACCGGACCTTGAAATAGTGTGATTGCGATTAATTGTCAGCGGTCAGATCGAGACTCAGGATCGACGGTCGCGATCTAAT
Organism: Pinus tabuliformis; assembly: GCA_031772625.1. Classification (NCBI taxonomy): domain Eukaryota; kingdom Viridiplantae; phylum Streptophyta; class Pinopsida; order Pinales; family Pinaceae; genus Pinus; species Pinus tabuliformis. Next base: position 833,118,197 of record CM062816.1, read on the forward strand.
CGCTAATCGCAAATCGGAGATCGCAGGGTCAAGGGACAACGACAATAGAAATAAGCGATGTGCGATGGGGTTGATACGCTGATAGCGATAAAGCGTCGATCGACGATCAGAAGTATCGGTGATCGTGCTTCGGGGCTTCAGAGATCGGTGAATGGAGAGCGCAGCGGAAGATGGTGGAACGAGAGTGTAGACCTGGCGATTTATGAACGCGGGTGTATAAATTTTGAAGTCCGGCTTATGTGTTCGGGTGGTTTTTCCCGTGTAATCCATGTATCCCGATAGAGTTGAAGTCCACGGGTTTTTAAAGCATTAATTCGATAAACTGTTGTATGGTCCCGGTTTAAATGCTTAAGGCCAAAGCGCTATTTAAATGCTTCCGATAGGTTTGTGGGCCCATAACACGCAAGCCTCAGGATCGAAAATTGATATGAAAGGGGAAATTGGTCTTACCCCAAAATCTCCTTTCATCAGGATTCAACCACCTTGAAGAGACTATAAATATGCTAGGCATTCGACCTATTGTGGCATTCATCCAAGTGAAGATCGATTTGCAATCAAAAGGAAGTGTGGAGGCCTAAAGAAGGAACGAAAAAGACTTGAAGAAGGAGAAACCCTAACGAAGAAAGGAGAAACCCTAGCGAAGGAAAGGAACTCAATTTCTCTCGTGTCTGGCTCACAAGTGCGAAATTCTGGGTTGTAGGAGGGGACCGAAATTGCAGGTTTGCAGTAGAGGCCAAAATCTTGATGCATGACGCTGAAATCTGTGTTTGATGCAGTATTGAAGAGGATTGACTTTCGTTGACTTGAAGCAGATCTTGTCATCTTGGAAGGACTTTGTTGAGAGGATGACTTGGTGTATTGGAGGATGCTTTTGTCTTGGTCAAAAGGTCTTGGTTGTCTTATTGGAATTGGTCCTTGAAGAAGAGAAGAAAATTTTGGGGTTTCCCATAGATGAGGGGTTTTTCCTTGGCTGAGAGCCTACATCCTCAAGGAGGAGGTTAATCAAGGACCCTATTGGGTGGTTTCAACCTCTAAGGGAGTGACAGGTTCATGATACATCCGTCATATGGTTGGTGTCATGTGATATAGTGATGGAAAAAAGTGGGGCATCAGGGGAAGGCTCGAAGCCAAATGCCATGGTACAAGGGTAGCTATGATGAGGGAATTCCACACTTTGGTGTATAGATGTAGGAGGGAGCAATCGTGGTACGTGAGTTATGCCTGCCTTTGTTTTCCACCCTTCTTTGTATGCCTTTTGCCTTTTATTGGTTTTCCTTTTATAACTGCTCGAGGCTCCAAGGGATGAGAGCATGATGCGAATGATATAGAAGTGGATACCCCGTTTAAGGCTGGGCAGTTCATCGCTCACCATGGTTTGGGATGATCATGTGTTCCTTAATGATGCAGGGGGCACTATAGATGCCCTAGAAACCAGGGTGATGGCCATAATTATAGGGGCTAGAGCTATGTTGCGGGGGAGCCCCCCCCCCCGGACCTCTCTATTAACCTGGCCCTTAGAAGGTGGTAAATTGATTAACAAAAGTGGGCGTCTAAAGATGATAGAGAGTGTGGGTAAATTTAGGAACCAAAGGTGGCATGGATCTCGCTCCCAATCCGCACTCCCGATGGGAGCGACTCGGGAGCGGGTTTGGAGCGCGCTCCCGAAATCGTTCCCGAAATGGGAGCGATTTCGGGAGCGCGCTCCCTAAATTTTTTTTTCGCTCCCTGCCTTTTCGGGAGCGTTTTGCCTTTTTTGCAATTTTTTTTTGTAGTAATGTTTGAAATGCAATTTTTTTTGAAAGAAACAAATAATTTTTGAGTGGGGCAATTTAAGAATTTAACATTACCATGAATAGCATATCAATACTAGGGCATAGCATAGCATAGCATATATAATATTCATAGCATAGCATATATAATATTCATTTTCATCCTTTTACTTAAATTTTTAACATTACCATGAAATGACTCAGAATGTTTGAGAGTGGTTCCGACCTCATTGGATTTCATATGGAGAAAATAGAATTTTAGATTTCATTCAAAATCCAGCAGACTTATTAGTTTTTCAAGATTTCAGGATTGAAGGATTGCAATGTTTCCATTGACTTTTGTCATGTATTAGGGTATGGAACTCATATTTAATCAAGAACACCAATCCTTATATGTACCTTGATGTTAGTGACATTGTTTGTCGAACTCCTCTATCATGACCCTCCTAAAAATGTACGCATCACTCAAACAAAACCTTGACTTGACATGCTATGCTTATTCTATCTTATGTTAATGCTTAGAGGGTGATATTAATGACAAAGATCCCTACAGAAACAGAGGTAATGACAAAGATACCTCTGGATATTAATGCTTAGAGGGTGATATTAATGACAAAGATCCTGATTTTCCAACAAGACTAAAAAATTAGACATTTCTCGTGGTGGCAAGAGGCCCAAGCATAAGAAATAGATAATAGATTTACTTCTCTTTTCTAGTTTCTAGTAACTTTTATAACTATTGACTCTTTCATATTTATTATGATATTTTTTTAAACAATATATGACAATTTAAGTTTGAAGTTGGCAATTATAACTCATTAGTAATGAATTATGAATATGATGCTTCATGAAAATTGAAAGTTGTTTCATTTCATTTTATAACATTTCATTTCATATTAGATATTATTTGTTGTAATGGTTACACTTAGCTTACAAGTACAACTTTGGTGATCAATGATGATAAATGTTATATGTTGAATTTTGAAAGCTTGAAACTTTAAGATTGATGAATCATGAGACTCAATATGTTGTATGTTACTAACTTGTGGATGTGGTTGATGAAGATTATAACTTCTAGATGATTGTTGTTGTATGGTTCAATCTATGTTTTTTTATGTTTTTAATATCTAATTCATTATTCTACATGTTTTTGTTGACATATATGTATCAAAATATAAAAAATATATACATAATATAAAAAACGCTTCGGGATTCGCTTCCCAAACCGGGAGCTTCTGAAATTGTCGCTCCTGCTCCCGTTTTCGCTCTTGCTCTCCGCTTTCACCCCCGCTCCCAAGTAACATTGGGCTAGAGTCCATGTTGGCTTTTGCCCATGTGCTAAATTTGTATGTTGTTGTCATATTTTGCATTTTATGGTACATTTCATGTTGAGAGGGGCCAAATTATGCTTTTTTACTTTCTTTTTAGTTGCGTCAACCTCTAGGGCATCGTTTTAGGCTCGACCCAAAGTGTGGACAAGGGGAAGGGGAGGCTAACTCCTTGTGGACCCAATGGACAAATGTGGACCCAAATAGGAAGTATGTGGAAAGGGGTTATAATGAGCGGAGGGGAGTGATGTATGTGGTGTTGGGAAGTGGTACCACACAACCAAAGTCAGCGTTTCCCATGTAGTGCCATTCCTAAAGCTAGTAGCCAATAAAAGAGATCCCACGGGACTAGGATACAAGGTTAACCATCAAGCTGGACAAGGGGACAATAGTACAAAGAAAGCCAATTTGTTTTGCTTAATCCCCCCACCAATCCATGCCCAGAAGTGTCCATGATAAGTAAGCAAAGATATCCAACTACTTAATGAAAGCCATACCTTCGGGGTTGGAAGACCCACCTTCAAACATACGATCATAATAAATGGGTGATGATACATAATAGTCGACTCACGTGGTGGAGATGATGGCACATCGAGCTATTTGGTGTCTGCAAGGGGCTACTGACTGAAGACAATCTAGGAGAATAATTTCTCTTATGGGTGTCACCCACAGGTGGTGGCTAACATTTCGCTCCAACTGGGACATGATACCTCAGTAGAGTGCACGTACGTACTCAAACGGGTAGGTCATGAGAGCACCAACAATCTCTTGGGATCACAAACGTGTTACCTGCACATCAAAGTGTAAGCACATGGGGCAACACGTTTCCACAACATCTTATGATTGCCCATGCTTATGTTAGGCCATCAAAATGAACAAGAAATAAGTTTTTACTCTAAATGCATTTATATTCTAAATGCACCTACTCTAGCATGATGAAAGAATATGATGTTAGTGCTAATGCAAAAAAACAAAATGCAATGCACCCTACTCCAACACGCATATTACATTATGGAAGTGCCAAAGTGTAATCATAGATCCAATGCAATAAATATATCAATTGATCAATATAAGAACACTTGCCTCTATGATTATTCACACAACAGACCCAAAAGCAAAAATGGGAAGAAAAATATGAGGGTTTATGAGGGCGGGAGGTGGGAAAATAGGAGACCCATAGGTCATGGAAAGGAACCGTAGAGGAAGGGAAGGATACCAACTGACAAGATTGAATTTTCCCCTCTAACCAGAAAATGGAAATGTCACTAATCAAGTACGTGAACCTTTGATGAAGAACTATCTCGGGCCTGTCATCCTCAAGGTGCGAAGGAGTGAATGGCTCAGACAAATTTAAAATGATATCATCTTGATTATTGGGAAAACAAGGGGTGGAACCATCGTTATACCTAGGGAAAAACCATGATTCTCCACTTTTCATATGGGAAACCAACTCTTCCTCAAAACTATGAAAATGAACTTCATCACAAGCATCCACTTCCGGGCCAGGAACACAATAAGGGGAGGACTGCTCAAACATGAATAAAAACCCTTTATTGGTGGCATGGCTATAGGAAGCATCTTCATTTATCCGTTTTGCACGAGAGCTATTGCGATTATCCACAATGGTGGAAAGCTCCTCTTTGACCAAATTGTTGTCATATTGAAACATAAAGAAACCTTTCGAGTCATTAGGAAGGGCTTCATAAGGACCAATATTGTCAATCAGAAGGGGCAAAATATTTTCTTCTTCCTTAGGTTCATGGAATTGAGATACTAAGGGGCCTTCATTTTTACCATAATCATACCCAATTCCCCAATCAACAGCGCAAAAATCACTCATAGATTCTTCATCCAATTGATGATTACGATCTTCCTCAGAATCATCCAATTCTTCACAATGGATTTAATGTTGGCTAAGCTGCAAATCTTCCTCTTCCTTGTTAGGGAGGAAAATTCTTCCTCTTCCTTCTTTTCTTGAAGAATATTACTCAAGGTATTTACTACATAATTCTAGTAGGACACTTCTAGAAGGAGGGCATCCGTAGGGTTCTTATTATATTCACATTTCATATAATAGAACCTCTTTTCTTGGTCATTTAAGTGGGTGAAAACCTCCTTGGTGCTATATGCTGCCATAAGTTGCTTGCAAGACTCATGATATTCCACCGTTCTTTCTTGCAATACCTTGAGACTCTTAGGATCAAAATCCCCATCTTCCTCGGACGAGAGTTTTTAAGATCATCATTGTTAATTCCCATATTTGCATTGGACAATTCCTCTGCATCTTCTTTGCTTTCTTGGTCATCCAAATCTTGTATGATTTCTTCAAGCAAGGTGCCATGCTTTTCTTTAATTGCATGACACAAGGAATTTAGTGCCACTCCTAAAGCTAGTAGCCAATAAAGGAGATCCCACAGGACTAGGATACAAGGTTAACTGCCAAGTTGGACATGGGGACAAGAGTACAAACCAAGCCCATTCATTTTGCTGATTTCTCCCACCAATCCATGCCCATAAGTTTCCATTGATAAGTAAGAAAAGATACCCAACTACACAATGAAAGCCATACCTTCGAGGTTGGAAGGCCCACCTTCAAACATATGATCATAACAGATGGGCGAGGATACATAATAGCTGGCTCAGGTGGCAGAGATGGTGGCACATCGAGCTATCTGGCGGCTGCTAGTTGTTGATTGAAGACAATCTAGGAGAAAAATTCTCCTATGGGTGTCACACATAGGTGGTGGGTAATAGGGACCTCACAGCCTCTTCACTAGTATGGCTAAGGAGCACAAAGACCTACTTGTGGAGCTTGGTGACAATGCTAAGTATGCAATAAATGGTGTGGGTAGCATACATTTCCAGATGGATTTAGGTTGTGCTACGAAGGTGAATGAAGTGTTGTATGTACCAAGGGTTGAGAAGAACTTATTCTCAATCTCGACTATGTATGACAAGGGTTTTGAGATCAACTTTACAGGTGGCACAGAGGGTAACTTGTTGAGAGGATAATTATACGATTTGTAGTGCATGATAGTTGCAGCTTGTGTGAGCTGTGGCATAGGAGGCTTGATCACTTGCACTATAGAGCTTTACCATTGTTGCGGGAGATGGTCATTGGTCTTCCAGAGTTTAGTTAAAGTAGGACGAAGTGTGAAAGGGATGTGCACTTAGCAAGTACGCTAAGGTTGCATTTCCAAGTAGTGAGAGCAAGTTCAAGGGTGTGTTGGACTTGATACATTCAGATGTGTGTGGCCCTAGGTCAGTGGAGTTTGTGACGAGGTATTGCTATCATGTAATATTCATAGATTATTTCTTTAGGAGGACATGTATATAATTCTTGAAGGCCAAAGATGATGTTTTCAATCAGTCTCAAGAGTTTAAGGCTTTTTTGGAGACGCAGATGCAGAAGAAGATCAAATTTCTCAGATCAAACAATGGGGGTGAGTATGTCTCCAATGAGTTCAAGAATGTTTGCAAGGAGGCAGGAATATAAAAGTGCTGACAATGCCATATAATTTGCAGCGAAATGGAGTGGCATTGAGGAAGAATATGGCCATCATCGGAGTAGCCAGATATATGATCAATGATCAGGATTTGCCTATGTTCTTGTGGGTAGAGGCATTCAACATGATTGTCTATTTGCAAAATAGGAGTCCTGACAAAGTTTTGGAGGACAAGATTCATCAAGAGGTTGCCACAGGAGTGAAACTAGAGGTTTACCACCTTTGCATCTTCGGTAGTATAAATCATGTCGACATACCAGAAGGGCACTAAGTTGGAGCCCTTAGCAGAAAAGGGCATCTTTGTTGGATGCAACAAGACTTAAAGGCCTATGGGGTCTACATTCCAGTATGGAGGAAGACAATGGCTAGTAGGGATGTCAGATTTGAAGAGGGTAGGACCTTTAGGAGGCCATGTGGGTTGGATCTAGCAATGGCAAAGGATTAGGAATGAGAGGCTCTGAAGACTGAGGAGTGACCAACAACACTAGTAGCAGGGACACAATCTTCTCACTAAGAGGAGGATTGAGATATTCCTTCGTGCTTTGTCAGGTGGAGGCCAAGATGGGCCATGTAGACTTTGAGGGATGCAGAGGAGCATCTAATGCTTCTAGCAACACCTTTAGGGAGAGCAGACCACAAAGAAGATTTTTTGATTACATGGCCTTGATGAGAAACATCAGTGCGTTCGAACGTTCTACTTTTGAGGATGCAGTCGACCATCAAGTTTGGAGGGATGCAATGGTGGAGTACAACTCCATCATGAACAATGATGTCTGGGAAATTGCATGAAGTCCCAAGTGGAAATCAATGGTCACTTCTCGATGGATCTATAAGATCAAACATGCAACAAATGGTAGTATTGAAAAGCATAAGGCGAGGTTCGTGGTGAGAGGGTTCTCCTAGAAGGAGGGAGTATACTGTAATATTCCTAGGGAATTTTTATAGTAAATAACAAAGAAAACATAGACATAAGAATCATGAAAATCAAACACATGAATCAATCCACGAAATTGCACCAAAAACTGCACGGCTGAGCCATTTTATTATAATATGAAGAGGGTACAATGAGGTGCTAGAAAGAGTGCACCTGGGCTTGCTCAAGGCAAGCTAGCTAAGCCCAAATGAACAATAAGAAATCCCTCTCAAATCTACTACTGCTCTATGTTGGGATCTTTGTCATTAATATAGCCCTCTAAGCAATTAATGTAATATAGAAAATATGTACAATGTGAAGTCAAGATTTTGTTTGAGTGATGAGTACATGTTTAGTAGGGTCATGATAGAGGAGTTCGACAACCAATGTCGCGAACATCAAGGTACATAGAGAGCTTGGTGCTCTTGATTAAATATGAGTCCCATACCCTAAGTGCATGACAAAATCCAATGGAAACATTGCAATCGCCCCAATCCTGAAATCTTGAAAAATTGATAAGTGTGCTAGGTTTTGAATGAGATCTAAAATTCTACTTTCTCCATATGAAATCCAATGAGGTCAAAACCACTCTCAAGCATCTTGAGTCATTTCATGGTAATGCTAAAAATTTAAGTAAAAGTGAGACATTCTCCTTTATTTTTCATTTTCATCTTTTTACTTTAAGAATTTAACATTACCATGAATTGCATATCAATAATAGGCACATAAGCTTGAATATTAGGTTGGCCTATTCAAAAACTCTTATTTCTTTGATTTTTTTTGCATTTGAAACTTCTTCGTGACAAATTTTGTGAAAAAAACCAAGGAGCAAATTATTTTTGTGGGAGCATTCTCTTGGGTCGCTCCTGATTGGCTCCTGCTCTGAGTGCGCTCTCGGAGTGATTCGAAGGGGGGGTGGGGGGTGTTGAAATATGTAACGAGGTTCGGTCTGCATAATGGCATATGTAATCATGATTTTATGTATTTAATGAAAGGAGAAAAATAAATTTATTATTTGTATTCTTGAGGCATGGGTTTCATGCTCAAGGGAAATTTATTTTTAGGTCAAGCACCCATTGAGTGCTTCTAGGATTGTCATAAAGTCAGTTGAGTCATTGTCATGTATTGAAGACCCATGTGGGCATGTTACATATTGCAAAGAAAAAATTATTGAGTCAAAATATAGTCAAAAGACTCTCCATGTCATGGCACACATATCAAGTCGGCCTACATGAAAGGACAAGTCGACCTCAAGATAGCAATTCGTAACCCTCACAAGCCTATAAATAAGAAGGAATTCAACCTCATTTGCACACTTACTCAAGGAAGTTCGATCTCCTTGAGATAGAAGCTGGAAAAGGACGAAGAAGAAGAAGAACATCAAGATCGAAGTTTTTGGGCCTCTCTCTCTCTCTCTCTCTCTTTCGTTAGGGTTTCTACAGTTTTTGGGCTAGATGAAATTATGAAGTTGCGTCGAAGATGTGAAGTTGCAAGGTCAACGCTGTGACGCTGCAAGGTCAAAGCTGTGACGCTGCAAGGTCAAAGCTGTGAAGCTGCAAGATCGATGCTGTGACGCTGCCTTTAGATCGAAGCTGTGAAGCTATTAGGTTGAAGCTGCATCAAGGCCGAAGTTGTGAAGTTGTTAGGTCGAAGCTGTTGAAGCTCCATCAAGGTCGAAGTTGTTGAAGTTGCTAGTTTGAAGTTGCAGAAATTGTTTCTAGAAGCTGTGTAAGAAAATCTCATCAAGAAGGAAGGATGACTTGGTCTTGGAGGGTCTTGGTCATGGGTCATAGGTCTTGGAATTCATCAATTGAAGTTCTATAAGAAGAGAAAAATTATGGTGGGCTTTCCTCTTAGTTGGAGAGGTTTTGGCCCTGACTGATGGCTTATATCTTGTGTCCTATTGTCTCATTGTTCTTTATGATTACTTTTTGATGATAGAGAACACTAATAATAATAAGAAAAGAAGTTAATGAAGTAAAGTAAAAATACATCACAAACAATTATCGAAGTAAGACAAATCACCTACACTTGTTGCCCCCTAGATTTCTCATCATGGTATCAGAGCTAAGGTGACTACATCACGGAAGGGCAACACAAAGAAGGATACTCTAGGGCCGAAGTATAAAGAGGTCATCTTGGAAACATCAAGAGCATCAATCATCAAGAAGGACCAACCCTCTCATCATATTGAAAGGAAAGAATTAAGAGCATCAAAGAGGACCTCAAAACCCTAGCTCATCCAAAGAAGGGTTCCACACTTGAAGCGTTCTTGGGAAACTCACACATTCTACAATCATTATCATGAGGAAGAGCGAAGCACTTTTGTGTTTGTTTTTCTGGGCTATATTCTCCACACATGAGAAGTATTAAGACATACTTCTGCAACAACAAGTATTGAATTGCGACCACCATCAAGGATCAAGTTATGTGCCAAGAAAGGTCTCCTTTGTAAGCCAAAATAACAAGAGGAAGAAGTCATGTCAAGCAAAGTAGAAAGGAGGAAAATTTTTCCATCTTCTAGCCACATGTGTAAGCTAGGGTTATTGTAGAAAAGGCTGAAATTGCAAAACTGCTACATCAAACCAAAGTTCTGAAGAAGGGCCAAAATTTGAGGTTGTGAAACAAGTTTAACTAGCGTTGTCTTGAAAAGCAGGAAAAACATTGTCAACATCGTCAAGGAATCAATGTGATCTCCCTTTGAGCCAGGGATCACTTTTAAACAAACACATCTTCACCAAGAAGATATATTCTATTATCTACATCATCATCAAAATCAAGAAGGCATCAAGTTGAAAATTTCATCATCTAGGAGCATCTTCACTTGACAAGTATTTTTATATCTATATTTGAATATGTCAAAATGACTTCATATTGCAAGGAGAGCAACAAATTGGTTGGGTCGTCAAACTTTCTTGCATGGAAGAAGAGGATAGATTTGATCCTCATAGAAAATGAAGTCGTTGGTCATGTTAAGGGTTTAATTGTCGAACTGCCAAAAGAAGAAGCTCAAGCTCTACAAGATGAAGATATCAAAAGAAGAAGGAATAGCCTCATACTTTATGAGGGTGTTAGAAATAAGAGACCAACTCCAAGAGTTGGGAGAAATAATGTCTGACAAGGAAATGGCTATCATAGTGCTCAATGCACTACCAGAGGAATGGGGCAACTTCTCATCAAGCATCTATGGAAAGAAGGAAGCTACTCCATTCAATGAACTACGGTCATTGTGCAAAATCAAAGAAACCAGGCTAAAAGAAAAAAGTCGATGTGGGATCATGCGAGCAAGCTCAAGCATTTGTTGCCATGGCTAGAAGAAAAGGGAAGCTTGGCCCTTAAGAAAAAGAAGAACATGTCGAAGGTTCAATGTTATGGTTGTCATGAATATGGGCACTACAAGAGAGATTGTCCAAATCTCAAGAAGGACAACAACAAAAGAGGGAGGGAAGAAGCCCATATCACTGAAGAAGTGGAAGAAGCTGAAAAGAAGAAATCCAAGGAGGAAGTAAAAGATCTCTACTATGATTGAGATAGTTTTCCTCACCTAGTTTTTTTCAAGTTATTTGTTGTAAAGTATAACTATCATGGAAGGAATCATTAGAAGCATGATAGGATGCATCATGTTAGGAGATGGCATCATAGAAGCATGTGATTGAAAGCAAAAGCTCGTGACATCATCATAAATAAGCATGAAAGATAGCTGAAATAGAAGTCTATGGATGTCACCTATAGAAGGATGTAGCTCTTGGTAACCTCATTAGAAGCATAAAGTCATCTAGTATAGAGCTCATTATACATCATTCAAAAGGAGCATTTGCAAGATGAGGATGGTCAAGATATTTCGTTCGAATCTTTATTGGAAGGTTCACCTTCTGGAAGAAGCAAGTGTCTTGCCAGGAATTCCAACTTGTATGGGATTCATGAGATGATGGTATGATGTCAAAAGAAGTGAAGCAGGTCAAGGGATTGAAGTTATTTCAATCAAGGGAGCTGCCAAAGGAAGTCTAGTTGACCAAAAGAAAGATACAAGGTATGTATGCTTGTACTTGATAAAATAGAGTCATGGCATATGGTTGCAGATATCATGAATGAGTGCTGTACTTGAAGAGCATGATCAAAAGAAGGGATCTCCTCCTGCGAAAGAATGCATGAAGGCATGGTTCACACATTGACTAGATGAAATCAATATAATATGTCCTCATATGAAATATGAGGTGGTTGACAAAGTAGAAGGAACTATGATTGGAAGTTCCTGGGAGGAAATGTGTGAATAAAGAAAGGAAGAGATCATGAAAAATGCAACTATGGAGAAGAAAATCAACATCCAAGGACTAGAAGATTTGACTATGATATCTCCATTGGAAATATATGAAGATCCTCAAAAAGTTTGAAAAAAGAAAAAAACCCTTGACGTTGTATATCTTTTTGGAGATGTGTCAATATATATGCAAGATGTTAATGCTAGCAAGGAGATGTCATGATGAAAGACAATCACAAAGGTGTTTTTGATTCAATGTTCATTTCTATTTTTGAACAATATCTGGATCGGCTAATGCAGGGCTACCGAAGGAAGAGCTGTAGATGTCATTTACAACTGACACTCATGTGGTAGGATGAAAGATCTTGAAGGAAACATGATGCGAAGAAGGTAGCAAGGTATACAGGAAAGGCCAGATATGAACTAATGGATCACTTTCCAATGAAAGAAAGGATGACATCACTGACCTGATTCATGAATGAAAGCGATTGATGGTCGATGCCCTATGAAAATAAGTCCCAAAAAGATGAAGATTATTGAATAAAGAAAAGGAAGTTCACGACATCGAAAGGAGGAGCTCTTCAAGCAGCTGGTTGTCCCATGATCTCCACCTAAACAACTGCTGGAAGTAAGTCCCTAGTCAAGAGGGGGATTGGTCAAGTCCCTGATTAAGAGGGAGCTTGGGTACATACCTTTTATAGGAATGGGTACATTCCTTCACTGGAATGGGAGTATTCTCTCTAATTGAGAGGGACAGATAGACACATCATTCTTGTCTTCACTTGGGAAGATAGAATGAAGGATTGGGTAAGCATTTGGCATCCGATACTCTTTGGGGATGTGGTAGGGCATCCAAGATAAGAGTGGTTGTAAAGGATTGATATTCCTTGAGGTATGGGAATCCAAGATAACAATAGTCCTAGTGGAACATACTCTCAGAGAACCTGGGTGGGGTATGTTTCGAGAGAGACAATGATGAGGGTGTTTATAAATCATTGGTCTCACCAAATTTGTGCTCTGATCTTGTGGAGAGATAGAGCTGTTAGAGAAGGCCTTGCTATGTGACAATGTTGGGTGATATCATGCTATACAGATGGGCTACCAATCCGACTCTTCTTATGAGAATTCTTCAAATTGAGAATGTCTAAGTACCTTGTATGGATTATGAATACCTCCCTAGTTAAGAGGGAGTGTTGAAATATGTAACTAGGTTCGGTCTTCATAATGTCATATGTAATCGTGATTTTATGGATTTAATGAAAAGAGAAAAATAAATTTATTACTTGTATTCTTGAGGCATGGGTTTCATGTTCAAAGGAAATTTATTTATAGGTCAAGCACCCATTGAGTGCTTCTAGGATTGTCAGAAAGTCAATTGAGTCATTCTCATGTGTTGAAGACCCATTTGGGCATGTTACATATTGTAAAGAAAAAATTATTGAGTCAAAATAGAGTCAAAAGACCCTCCAAGACTTCGTCATGACACAAAGATCAAGTTGGCCTACATGAAGGGACAAGTCATCTGCAAGAGAGCAATTTGTACCCCTCACAAGCATATAAATAAGAAGGAATTTGACCTCATTTGCACACTCGCTCAAGGAAGTTCGATCTCCTCAAGATAGAAGCTGGAAATGGACGACGAAGAAGAAGAAGATCCAGATCGAAGTTTTTGGGCCTCTCTCTCTCTCTTAGGGTTTCTATAGTTTCCGGGCTAGACGAAATTTTGAAGTTGCATCGAAGATGCGAAGCTTCAAGGTTGAAGCTGTGAAGTTGCAAGATCGAAGTTTTGAAGTTGCCTCTAGATCGAAGTTGTGAGGCTGTAAGGTCGACGATGTGAGGCTATTAGGTCGAAGCTGCTAAAGCTGCATCAAGTTTGATGCTATGGAGCTGCTATGTCAAAGTTGCATAAATTGTTGCTTGGGTCGAAGTTGCTGGAAGGTCAAAGTTTGTTGTTGGACGTTGTGTAAGAAAACTTCATCAAAAAGGAAGAATGACATGGTCTTTGAGGGTCTTGGTAAGGGTCATAGGTCTTGGAATTCGTCAATTGAAGTTCTATAATAATAGAAGGATTTTGGTGGGTTTTCCTCTTAGTTGGAGAGGTTTTGGTCCTCGTCGATCGCCTATATCTTGTGTCCTATTGTCTCATTGTTCTATATGATTTGGTAGCTGTTTGATGATAGAGAACACTAATAATAATAATAAGAAAAGAAGAAGTTAATCAAGAAAAGTAAAATTACATCATAAGCAGTTATCAAAATAAGAGAAATCACCTACACTTTATTGCCCCCTAGATTTCTCAACAGGGAGCTGCTCCCCCGCAACCTTGGGATGCATACATTTTTACTAGGGTCATGATAGAGGAGTTGAACAATCAATGCCACCAACATTGAGGTACATAGAGGGCTTAGTCCTCTTACTTAAATGCTAGTTCCATACGGTCATACATAACAGACTCCAATGAAAAAATGTTGCAATCCCCCAAAACCTCAAATTCTGAATACCAATGGGTTTTGAGTGGGATCTAAAATTTACTTTCTCCATGTTAAAAATTTAAGTAATTCTCTTTATCTTTCATTTCCATCCATTAAGAATTTAACATTACCATTAATTGCATAGAATTAGTAGGGCTGGGACAAATTCACTTCCCAACAGTGGAAATCCCTTTTAATATTGCTTAATCGCCCTTCGCTACACTCCAAAACCTTTGAGAGGTTCAAACATGTGACTGAATTGCGTGAGAATGTGGCAGTAAAATGATTTTAAGATGCTTTTTCACTAGACACGTGTCTAAAGTTTGGGATACTAGTAGGGCTCGCGTTTGGCAGCAGTGAAACTCGTTTCGGACATGCGTCACACGAATGTTGTGTCCAACACAGGAAATACATGACACGAGGGGGGCAGGGATGGGCGTGGGGGGTGAGAATGTGTCGTGTTACTTAGGAATGCGCATTAAAGAGCTTAAAGATGATTTTGATAACAATGAAATGCACTACCTACCTGGATAATAAGATTCATGGTGTGATTTATGGTTTGGAAGAACCTTTTGTGATTCTTTGAAGTCACTTCTACTTGAAGTCTAGAGGTAATGCCATCTCCTTGTCATGTCTGCAACACGTCTCCTTGGTATCTTCTCAAGAATATTATGGTAGTTTATATGAAGATATGTCGAGCGTACTACGCTGTATTACTAAATTAACATTTATTCATCGAATATGCACAAAGATCAATCTAAATTTTGTTTAAAGAATGCTGCACAACAACTTTAAAATTCCAAAGTGAGCGTTTCCCTTATATGGAGCAGTTTGACTTGTTGCTAGTTGTTCCTTAGTGGGAGACTGGGAGAATATGACATGCCCATAAAGCGATGGTGATCCCTAGTAGTTAAAAATTAAAAGCTGCATGGCGTTATTCTAAGTATTCATCTCAAATTTGGTGTGGCTCCATCCCACGGAATCATTGAATTTGCTATACGAATTCATGATCTTGTGATTATCCAGTTGCAGCACGCCATCTTTTTAAATTAAGATTAAACTACTTGGTTGACATTTCCTTCGTTCTCAATGCTATTTACATTGTATTATTATAAATTAGAATGTATCACACAGTTAAAACTGTGGCCATGTAGTGTTTACATGTACAAACCATGTTATACATGTAGAGAGTCAGGTAGTTTTTGAGTATTTACAAGTGATGTTAATTCTTTGTCACCAGATTTATAGAGAAAGTACAGCAAGACATTCCAGGAGAGGGAATCAAACATCAGCTTCAGTTGTTATGCAGTGTGTATGCACTATCATTGCTGCACAACCATCTTGGTGATTTCCTTTCCACTGGTTACATTGATAGCGAACAATCAGCACTTGCAACTGATCAGCTACGTGCACTCTACTCACAGGTTTTTATATCAATTTCTTTATAAATGACTATTATACATGATTTCTAGATTGTTCACTCTTTAGCATTTCTATAATGATTTAAGAATGCCATAAATAATGTTATGCTGGGTTGCAGGTTCGTCCAAATGCTGTGGCTCTTGTAGATGCATTTAATTATACAGATCACTTTTTGGGATCTATACTTGGACGATATGATGGAAATGTCTATCCACATCTATATGAGGAAGCTTTCAAGGATCCTTTGAATGAGACAGTTGTACCCGAAGGTTATGAGGAACACATTCGTCCACTTCTCAAGCAACAGGTTAAAATTTCAAGATTGTGAATTAAAAGGTTTAAATTATTTCCAGGATATATTTATATAAATATTATATTTTCTATCCTATTATTGAATAATTCGACGTCCATGCATGGTTTTGGAGTCACTATTGTTTGATAAACATACCATTGATATACTTGTCTACTTGAGCACAGTTCTGTTGTAACTGCATTAAGCAGGGCCAAGTGATAAATAAACTCGTTCAAGAAGAAAAAGTCTAGTTGGAAATACTTAATGAATACTGGCTTTGCAAAATGTTATTGCTTTTTTGGACAGTTTATTGATTGATTACGGTTGGATAATTCTTGATGAAATTTCCTACGAATAATTTGAGGTAATGGCCCACCAGAAACTAGACGTTTGGAGTCAAATGATATTTTATTAGCAGGATTTAAGTTTGTATATACTATTTTACATATTCCTTATATATCAATTTTGAATTCTTCTCCGAATATCAACATTTGGTTGTTAAGACAGATCTTACGAGCACTGAAAATTGCTAAATATGCAATTTTAAGACAAGAAAACACTAGCACACACTCGCGTATATTGTAGTTAAGATTAAAATTTCATTATACCATTGTCTGATTTCCTGCGTTATTATCATCATTATACTTACCTGGGCAGGGTCAATTGCTTAATCAAAGAAGGCCGATGGCCTATGAAGGCCTCCTTCATTACTAGTGCCAAAGCATATCCCGTGTGTCATCCCCATATGCTCACTATTATGTATTTTTCTCATAATTTGGTTTGCTTCCAGTGATTTACACGTTGCTTGACTGGATGGAACTATCCTTTTATGATGACTCGTTAATGATCGCCATAATGAAGATGCTACACAGGAAGGCCTAATTAGTTATTTGAAAACTTGTGTTCCCAATTTTCATGTACATCGGGCCTTTGTGTAAATAAAGAGAATGCCCTGCTGGCTAGTTGAAAGCTTTCGTTCTCCCGATTGTCATGGTGGCTAGTTGAAAGCTTTCGTTCTCTCGATTGCCATGTACGTTGGGCCTTTGTGTATATAAAGAGAGTGCCTTGCTGGCTAATTCAAAGCTTTGTCCCACTCCTCCAGTTGAGGAGTCGTTCTGCCCTTTGGAGGATGGTGGGAAAATAAAATGAGATGAGATGAACGCTCTCCTTCATTTGGCCGCTCAACGCCCTTCACACGTCGTCCTCACTTGTTCAAATTGAGGGGGAGCTGTGAGGGGAGTTGCAGTGAGGTGTGAGTCGCTGTGAGGGGAGCTGCGGTGAGGGCAGAGGCGAGGGAGCTGTGAGGTGAGAGCTGCGGTGAGGTTGTGAGGGCTGCGGGAGCTGCGTTGAGAGCTGAGGGGAGCTGTGAGGGGAGCTGCGGTGAGGGGAGAGGCGAGGGAGCCGTGAGGTGAGAGCTGCGGCGAGGGGAGCTGTGTGAAGCTGCGGGGAGTACTGGGAGCTGCAAGGGGTTGTGAGGAGCTGTGAAGCGAAGCGGTGAGGGCTGAACGTTGAGCATTGAGGGAGGAGCGTGAGCGCTGAGGGTTTGCGCGTGGAGCGAGGCCGATAGTGACGGCAATTTTGAGTTTCATTTTCCGCTGAAGGAACAGGTCAGACCCACAATTTCGTTTTCAACTGAAGGGGCAGGTCGAACCCACATTTCCCTCATTTACATATTATTTATTTTTTGTGTTTTTGGTCTTCGTTTTAAAACATCAAGCTAGAGCTCTATAAAACCAGGGTCATTAAACCTTTGTTAACGAGAAAAAGTCTAAATGCCCACATTTCCCACATTTCCCTCATTTACATATTATTTATATTTTTTGTGTTTTTGGTTTTCATTTTAAAACATCAAGCTAGAGCTCTATAAAACCAGGTTCATTAAACCTTTGTTAACGAGAAAAAGTCTAAATGCAAAAGCATTTTAGTATGGAGACAGGGTCCAGTGCAAAAAAAGCACTGGTCTTGGTGAAAAAGAAGTATCCAGGAATCTCGGAGATAGGGAAATTTCATCCTTCAACCGAAATGCTAATAAAAGGAAACAATTAATAAAAAACCCAAATATTGAACAACAATTGAGTGTAGGAATACTTGGTTTCTTTAGCACTCCATTCGTGGAGTGTTCTACTCAAACATTATTGAAAAGAAAACTATGAAAACAAGATGTCTTATAAAGTAGCCTAAACATAGGCTAAACAAAACAAGTATAAGAAAGTAACATAATATCAATATTTCTTACTATGAAGGATCTCCTATAATTAAATATAATAAAGACTAGGAGATTAGAGTGGAATAACTAGTAAAGGCTTGATCTCATGGCATATTAATATACATTAATTATATTGTACCTTTGTTTTTGGAATAGTTTATGAATTATTACACATTAATTATATTGTACCTTTGTTTTTGGAATAGTTTATGAATTATTACTTTTAAGTATTGTAATGTGAGATATTGCCATGGAGATTACTTCTTAAATCAAATATAACATTTCGGCTGGGAATTGACTTTTTTATTTTAATATATTGAGACATTTAATAACTAATTATTTTGATTATTCAAAACATTTGATTATTATGTTCGAATGTAAAATTTTAATGTTCAGGCAAGGAAATTCATATTTTTGTTTATCTATGATTAGTCTATATTTAAAGTAACAATAATAATCTAATTTTAAGGTAATGGCCAAGACAAGCATCAAATTGGTATATGTGATCTTATTATTTGTCGGACAAGGGACTCCCTTTTCATACAATGATTTGACTTGATTTTTAAAGTCTACTGAAGTGTACATACTCTACATCCCTTTGGATTTGAATTTTTGACTATTACAAAGAAACACATTCTTAATTATTACTTTACCCTCTAGAATAAGTACGATAAAAGAAAATGCATGTTACTTTGCCTATATAGAATGAGTATATATAGATTCTCATTCTCATTGGAAACAGTTCACGTGCTTATAATTTTCATCTTTTTTTACGATATGGACATGACATTATATTGAATACCGATAATAAGATTCATTTTCCATCTTAATTAAAAATTGTTAAAGCAAATATTTAGAATTGTCAAATTAATTTCATAGACAAACTAAAAAAATTGATTCCGTACCTTCGATAGTCTTCAAATATGAGCATGTAAATGAATGATAAGGAGTTGAAGGTGTCAATAAGCACAATATGATGAGCATGTAAATGAATGATAAGGAGTTGAAGGTGTCAATAAGCACAATATGAGTTTCATAGCCCTAGCCTTTCGCTCTAAACTTGTTGAAGTGACCTTAAACAAAGGGCCTGTAAACTTAAAGTTTATGTAATTGAGACAACATTCTCTAGGTGAAAGGCTTTTTAAAAATTTACTACTATATTTTATTAAATAGAGATTATAATAAAATTTAGAAAATGTCACCACTTTATCATATAGGGTATTATGTAGATTTCATAATGTTTTGAAACAGATTTATATTGAACTTTTTTAGGTCAACATTATAGATGATATTGTTACCATTATTGTAGAAAAGTAAAATTTCATCTTTTAAAGAATTAAAATTGACTAATGTGGAAGAGTTGAATGTGAATCATGTGGGCTTTCAAGGTGTGTTGTGATGGTCAATTTGCTTTAATCTAGTTGTGTGAACATTTTTTTGTAGATTGATTTACTTGATATACCATTTCCCAGCATTTTGGAAAAAAGCGAAATTTTCTCTCCATAACGAGTAAAGTTAAACCATGTAGGGTTTCAAATGTCATAATGTTCATCATGCTTTTGGATGAACGTTGTGTTGAAAATTTATGCTAAGTTGACATTTCATGTAATGCTATGACCCACCATCATTGAAAGAATTCAAAATTTCCCCTCCATAAATGATTACATTCAAATAATGTGGGTGTCATATGTTTTCACAATATTCATTATGCTTTTGATTTAGATTTGTATTGAAATTGTTTGGAGACCAACATGAAAGGTGATATTATTAACGTCAATGGAAAAAACAAAAACTAAATAATATTAGACTTTTGTAGGTTGTTATAATGTTTAGCACGCTTTTGGATTGAATTTGTGGAATTTGTTTTGTAAATTGATGCTTTAGGTAAATAATATTTTCCATCATAAGGGAGAGAAAAAGTCAATTTTCATGAATAATTAAAATTTTAGGATATTTAGATACTTAAGACCTGTTAAATTCAACTTGGTCTAATATGTCTATTAGGTGAAAGTGTATATTTTAGTGTGTTTCTTTAGTATGTATTGATTGCATTGTAACTCAATGATCATGATATGTTATAGACATAGAGTGATTTGATGGTTCATATTCTCCTTAATACTAATGACTATTGATCAATGGCTTGACACCTAATTGGTCCATGACCTCTATTGAAAGGGCATGGAGGGTCATGGTTGATGATTGATTGCAAGAAGCCTCTTATGTAATTTTTTTCTTTTTCCTTAAGTGGTCATGTTGGATATGCTCGTGGTCTGTTTCCCTCTTTGAGGGTATTAAACACGCAAAAATACTAGTGTTGTGATCTTTGATCTGGTTGTGTGAGTGGTTACTAAAGGTATTCATCATGTATGGAATACCTTGTTTGCTCGAACATAAAATTGAATCGTGTAGGTTTTCAAGGCTTGTCATATTATTCATCACACTTTTGGACTAGAGTTGTGTTGAAAATGTGTGCAAGTTAATGTTTTAGGCAATTAATCCTTTCACTTCTTTTCTAGCACTCTACTATAATGACATTATTGATAAATTCAAAGAACAACGAGTTTTTAGTATCAATGATAAGTTTGAAGTTTTGTAGAACCCTTTCTTTTCGTATTTTAATACCTTGCCATCATGTCCATTGATAAAAGGGTCTTGCTGATAGTCCTTAACTTAGAAAGCATAAAAATTAAACAATAATGAATAATTTTTGTTGCATTATAGATGTATACAAATCAACATAGTCTGACAAATAGATGAAATGATGACCCTTTTATAGATTTTTTTTTTCCATACAATTTTTCTTGATATCCAACAAAGACTTTTAGGTACCATAAGGTTAAGTTGTTTAATTGGAAAATTTTGAGTTCCCCATGGGTTTTTAGGAATTGAATCCATTTATGCTTTCGAATATACATCTAAAAAAGAAAAAATCACAATCTCACCCGAAATTGTATCCCCACATTACAACGAAAAATACCATTTTGTCTATTAGTGAGATTGCGCCTTACATATCCCCTATTAAATGTAGAAGCTATTTATTATAATGATTCTTTATTGAGGAATATTACCATGTTGTGCCATAAGTTGGCTACAACTATTAATTGATCATACCTAATGTAAAAAAGGGTTAGATGATGAATGAAAATGTACATGAGAGACTTGGTACCTTATATAATCATGCTTAATACAAAATGATTTCTAGGAAATTTATCAATCATCACTCACCCTTAGACATTAGTTAATCATCACTCACCCCTAGACTTCTAGGTGCATCATGTTTTTATAATATTTTCTCTTACACCGAAGTACTATGGTTGTGTAATTGGCAAATCAATTGGTGACAATTAATGTAATTTCATATGGCTCATATAAGTAAGTATATCTCAAAGAACTATTTCATATCTTTGAAATGCTTATGCATCAACTATTTATATATTCCATGGTGTTCACTTATCATTTACCCCTTGACTTCCTCTACGTGCATATCATCTTATTATAATACTTTATCTCTGCACCAAAAGTATTGTGGTTGCATGAATGGAAATATGATCGAAAACAATTTAAGGTAATTACATATGGCTCAAAGTACTAAATAGCCTAATGAATTATTTCATGTCTTTTAGAGGCTTATAAGTTAACTATCTATAGATTCATTAGTATTCAAGTTTATTTTGAGTGCATACTTGCATTCTCATTTATTGCCATTGCATATCAATCTTATGTGCATCATCGTTGCTTATCCTAAGGTACTCTTCATAATATTTCTCTAGTCCTATATCCATTATGGTGGTAGGAGTTGGATGTTGATCCATGGCACACGGGAAAAGAATGAATGCTATACATCTAGAAGTGAGCTAAATCCTTAAAAGTTATGTTTGAAAACCTTGATGATAGAATTGAAACCTATTAGAGCTTGTGAACCATGCCATCCCAATTGAGAAATATATTAACACAAACTATGCTTAACAATAATAAAAGTTATTATTTACAATAGAAGGAAAATGATTTAAAGTCCTTCAAATGGAAACTTGACATTAAAGATATAGAAAGTAACATTCCTTAAGTTTAATGGTAGAGGGATATATTAATGCTTGATATAGAAAAGTATAAGTTTGATGGTGAAAGGATGAACATTATTCATGTTAGTTTTTGTGCATCAGACGTGTTCTAGTCTCGACTGTCAAACACATACGTGGCAGCGACAGAATATGAGTGATAAGCATGAGAGTACATCTATTATTGACATGATATACATTTATAATACATAGGAGTGACCCTTGGTTTCATATTCCAAGTGGTCCCTTGGACTCCCTTTGGTTGTTCAAATTTCACACCAACCCTTAGAGTATTAGGTGTCCAACATCCCCCCCTTAATCCGAAGGGTTATGTATGAGTCCAAGAAAGTTGTAATACAAAACATGCAAAAATGCATGGCAGCGCTACACTGAATGTGCTCTCTGAAATGTTGGTATAAGGGAGGTGGTTTAAGGATGACCACGAGCACTCGAATGCTTAGTGTAGTTCCCGAAACTCTTCCAAATTTGGCATGACGCTGAGGTCTTCTGCTAGAGGAAGTGCTCCTAATGTTTTGAAGAGGGAAACTTTCAACCATGAAAGGGAGATCTCACCCCGCATAAAAAGGGAGAACCTCAACCTGAAAAGAGAGGTCTCAACCTGTGATGGTTTAAGGATGACCAACAACTCTTGAATGCTTAATGCAATTCTTGGAACTTTTCCAAAACTGGAAAGAAGTTGAAGTCTTCTGCTAGAGGAAGTGTCCCCAATTCTTTGAAGAGGCATCACCAACTGAAGGCATGCTCAGGGGCATCTTTGTCTTTGGCTACAACTCTGAATCTGGTATGGTAGGTTGTGGCTCAGGCTCACTTGATGTGGCTTTGAAGCTTGTAGATGACCATCACTTCCCCCCCTGTCAGATACAAGGTGAGAAGATGAAGAGATCTCAACTGTAAGACTTTTCAATATTCGAGAACAAGTTCTGACATATGACTGAAATATCTTCTTGGCTGTTGAAACCCATTGCCAAGAAGTGATTCATCCAAGATGAATCTTTGTTCTTGCAGGAGGCTTGTTTTTGAAGCATCTGTTTGAAGAATGAGTGGTTTTATGAAAGTGCTCTCATGGATGAAGATCAAAACAGTGATCTTTCATATGGCCAACTCGGTCACAATGTTGGCATTTAGCATTTTGTTATTGCTGCTGTGGAAAATGAACAGAATCTGAAACAACTGAAGGTGAATTGTCATGAAGGAATCCAACACTCTGAAACTGAATGGGCTTTGAGTAATTTGGAATATGAAAGGAAACGCCCTTGTCATATCCAAACCAATGCTGTGCTTGTTGTGGACAAGCTCTTCCCAAGGTTTGATGATGGGCTTGGGAAGTGCAGATTGAATTTCTGTATCTGCATGTACAACTGCTGCTTCATTGGATACTAAATCTAAATGAACTTCAACAATATTGACTTGCTGCTGATCAGAGTTTATCTCAATGTTCTGAACGGAATGGTGCTTACGATGTTGTAGCTCTTCTTGTTGTAGCTTTGTCTCAAGCTGCAAAAACTCAATGTTCTCCTGTGCATGTTGGAGACAAGTTTTAATATTGGGAAGAGGTAACGGGCCTCAAACATAATAAAATTGTAGACTAAGGAGAGAAGAGGGCGAGATTACTAAAACTAGAGACCTCGCTGACGGATAGGGAGTGTTTTTCATTTGATTTTCAGATCTGTATGCAACACATGCCAACGCTATTAAAGAAGAAGCTTAAACTAGGGACCTGCAAACCTAATGCTTATGTAGCTTAGAGGCAGATCTGACAACCTTTAATTAGGCGTGGATGGTAGCGCTGAGTACCCAGGCTAAAAATGTGGGATCTGAGAGGACAGAGTCACTGACAGTAACGTCCACGACCATTCATTTCTTGCTGGCTTTCCCAAATTTTACACTGAGTATGAGGAGACTAGCTGTTTTTTTTTTTTTTCTATGTTGAGAATGCAAATAGAAAGACCACAAATCAATTCCAAACCAAACTCAGATTAGAGTAGCTATGAAGTAGCTATGAACCATATGATATAATGAACATAAAGTGACATGAACCAGTGCTCAAAATAATCTCAATGCATATATAAATACGACCCTCATATAAAACGAAATTTAATGCAGGAGTAACGCTACAACTTCACATGTAAACCTTGAACTTCAATTAATGCACAGAGAAAGAACATATATACTAGGATTTAGTGGGGTAGAGAGCCAAATTTAGGTCATGCGTTCTAATGGGTGCATATTTAAGAGAGTTTAGATAACACCCAGGTCTAGAAACAAACTCATAGAGAATGACCACAAAAAATAGTTGCTCAAATTGGAGCACGACATGAATTCACCTGCTCTAATACCATGTCAAGCACATACATGGCAACAACAAAATATGAATGATAAGCATGAGAGTCCATCTATTATTGACATGATATACATTTATAATACATAAGAGTGACCCTTGGTTTCATATTCCAAGTGGTCCCTTAGACTCCTTTTGGCTGTTCAGCTTCCACACCAACCCTTAGAGGATTAGGTGTCCAACATCGACTTTGCTTAGAGAGGCTAAGAAACACGATCTCCAAAACCCAGAAAAAGTTTCGAGAGAAAACACCCAGAGACAACTCAATTAAATTAAGTCTAACTTAGGGAAATCAATTAATTAAAGGGAATTAATTGAGAAGAGTGAGAATGCTCTAGAAACTCACACAGATTGAGTTTGAAATAATCTTAATCATTGATGGAGATCTAATCATGACCGTTGGTTCACCAATGAGAGATTATAAGAGTAGGATGCTGTGATGGAGATAGACGCATCGAGCTAGTGGGTAATCTAGGTAGACCAAATTTCCTAGAGAGCAAAGATTCAGTCAAGAAGAGAATTCGAGCTAGAGATTTGTAGCAGAGGCAAATGGGAAACAATAGAGATTCTGGTGGATTTTTCCAGTGCTAGAAGAGTCGGACAGAGGAGGTCGAATTATTCCACAGGAGGCTATGTAGGGGCTTGCATAGAGCCTCAAGAAGGTAGTTCTATTCAACCAGAGGGAAGGTCAATTTAGGTGCCGGAGACCAGGATAATTTTCCAGAGGGCTAAAGAGTCACTTCTAGAGGCAACAACAGGTAGGACATCTTGATCAGAGGAAAATTCAAGGAGTGCGTATGAGGGACTGCCCAACATTTGCACAGAGGCCTTTGTAGGGGTCTTGGATAGCCAGTTCGAGTGGCTAGATTGTTGCCGTATTGCTTGTGGGGAAGGGGAAAATTACCATAATATTTTTTCTAGTAATTTCTTTGGAGAGGATTGCTAGTTTGGCATCCAAATTTGTACTTCAAATTTTTTTTATTGAATAATAATAATAAAACCCTCATCTACTGCACCTGTTTTCCCACATTAGGTTTTCCGGGTACATTTGTCCAAAAATAACGGTGTGAATCTATTGTGTGCACGCGCTCTATTTTCTCAATTCTAGTTTTTACTTTCTGCAGTATTTTTATGGTGAAGAAATTGCAGTGTGATTTATTTGCTATTTTGTCGTAAAAAAAGAAACTACATAATTAATTAGTTAGAAGAATAAATTCTAGTTGCTGCATTTCAAGGAATTTTCACATGGTATCACAGCAATTTTGATTAGATCAGGATCTCAGTAGAGAGAGGGAGATAATTTCACAGTTCAAAGGGAGATCTGAGTGAATTTCTTCTAGATTTGTGCAGAGGCCAACCAAGAGTGCAAATTAACAGAACATGGGTTTGATTTCTAGTTGTAGGTGTAGGAAACATTTGAAAAGGCTAGTGCCAGTTCCAACAGGCAGTAATGTTGTCGGAAAGAAGTTCCTATGAAAATATCAATGTGTTCGTTAAGTAGATTTGGGCATAGTGATTTTGTAGCAGTTTTGCAATAGAAAAATCAACATTAGGAAGGGAAGAGAAAAGCGCACACAAAGGAATTTCTTTGAGGGTTTCCAGATCTAGCTGGTAGGTGGAAATCCGTGATTTCCAGTCACAGAAGGAAGCAACAAAGTAGATCTGCGCATTCCAGGAGGGAGTGCGAGTAGTAGAGAAGGAATCCAAGCAGGAAAGGGAGGAGATTCTAGTTTATTTTCCCAAATTTGAGTTTTGCAAAAATGGCCTCAAAAAGACTTCAAGATCAGGATATGCTATATGGAGCTGCAAATTATTGTATCTGGATAGCTAGAAGGAATTTCCTACTAGGTGAGCATAGTCTAAAGATGTATGCAGAAAGGGTTATAACCATACCTATCGGCTCGCAACAGCTAGAGAACTACAATAAGGAGATGGCCAAGGCGAAGAGGATGTTCCTTGATGGAGTTCGAGATCATATAGTCTTGCATTTCACTGCCAAGAATATGACAAAAGAAATGTGGGACACATTCGCTATGCTTTTCCAGAATCCTTCCAAGAATCAGAAGTTGTTCTTGAAAGAGAAGCTGAGGACCACCAAAATGCATAAGGGTGAAGGGGTCACTCATTATTTCAATAGAATTCAGAATGCCCAAGATGAGCTTGCAATATTTGGAGAGACACCTCTCGAGAGTGAGCTAGTGCATATAACTCTCAATGGTTTCACCAAGGAGTGTGAAACTTTCCTCCAAGTTATTACTGGATGATATAACCTACCTGGATGGGATCGATTGTGGGTTGATTTCACTCAGGAAGAGATGAGGCTTGCTATGGTCGAGAGTAATATCAATGGAAGAAGCAGCAAAGGATCCAAGAGTGTGAAAGACGAGGAGAATGTAGCCCTTGCATCGAAGGGAAAAGAAAAGAAAGGTCTTAGTCTAGGATAAATCTCAAACGGAGAAGAAAAGAAGAAGGAATATTTGTCGAAGATCAAGTTCTTTAGATGTGGTGAGTTTGGTCACTACAATACCCAGTGTCCCAAGAAGAAGAAGGACAAGAAGGAAAAACAGGAGCATGCAACAACTTTGACAAAGATTGATAATTTTGCCAACATGTTGGAGGACGGATTTTCTTTGTATGCAACTATACCTCCAGGAGAGAGGTGGGGAGATCTCGAGCTCTAGTTCCCAAATTTGCAGAGATTTTGGAAGGATCCATGGAGGATAACATTAGATAGATGTTTTCTCAATGATCATTACCTTAGCTATAGGGGCCCACAAAATTGAACTAGTAGATGGATCAATGTCAGAATGGCACAATCACATCTTGAGGGACATCTGCAAAACTAGTTGTAGTCAGTTATTGAGGGGTGCAGATAGAGACTCAGTAGATAGTGCAGAGGCTAGTTGCAGTCAGAGACTCGGGAGACAATGGAATTATAGGGACACAGTTGATTCAAAATTTATTTCTCAGTTCAAGTAGTTGGAGTAGAAGCAGCAACATGAGAACAATTGCAGCGCAGAGTAGAGGCAACAACAGTGCAAGAGGCATAGTGCAGTGTTAACAACAATACAGATGCAAGGTGGTTCAACTACAAAGTGGCATTATAGGGACAATTGATTCAGAGTTTATTTCTCAGTTCAATTAGTTGCAATAGAAGCAACAACATGAGAACAATTACAATGCAGAGAAGAGGCAACAACGGTGCAGGAGGCATAGTGCTGTGTCAACAACAACATAGATGCAGGGTGGTTCAACTACGAAGTGGCAGACGAATCAGAGTATGCGTAGTGGCTTGGTGGACAGTGGCAATTGTCACGGTTGTCAGGCATCAATAACATGGGGGAAGATGTTATGGGAGAGAACACCTTCCTCGCTAAGAGGGAATGTTATTTTTTGTAGCATTAGACAAGTGTTTTAGTCTCAAATTTGGTCATAGAGGCTCAGAAACACAAGATCTATAAAACCCAGAAACATTTTGGGGAAAAACACCCAAAGACAACTCAATTAAATTATTTGATCAATAATTAAAAAATGCCTAAGTCTAACATAGGGAAATCAATTAATTAAAGGGAATTAATTAAGAAAAGTGAGAATGCTCTAGAAACTCACAAATATCGAGTTTGAGATGATCTTAGCCATTGGTGGAGATCTAATCATGGTTGTTGGTTCACCAACAATAGATTATAAGAGTAGGACGATGGGATGGAGATAGACACATCGAGCTAGTGGGTGATCTAGGTAGATCAAATTTCCTAGAGAACAGAGATTTTGTCGGGAAGAGAATTCGATCTTGAGATCAGTAGCAAAGGAAGAGGAGCAACAATAAAGATTCCAATGGATTTTTCCAATCCCAGATGAGTCACCTAGAGGAGGTCGACTTATTCCACAAAGGTTGCGCAGACAGTTCCATTTATTCCTCAAGAAGGTAGTTCAATTCAGCGAGATGGAAGGTTGATTTAGGTGCTGGAGACTAGGATAATTTTCCAGAGGGTCGGAGAATCACTTCTAGAGGCAACAGTGGGAAAAACGTCTTGATCAAAGGTAGATCCGGGGAGTGCGTGTGAGAGATTGCACAACATCTGTGTAGAGGTCTACACAGGGGTCCTGGATAGCCAGTTCGAGTGGCCAGATTGTTGCCAAATTGCTTGTGGAGAAGGGAAAAATTCCCTTAATAATTTTTCCAGTGATTTCTTTAGAGAGGATTTTCAGTTTGATATCCAAATTTGTACTCAGATTTTTTTTTACTGAAGAATAATAATAAAACTCTCATCTGCTGCACTAATTTTCCCAAATTGGGTTTTTCCGGGGACATTTGTCCAAAAATAACAGTGTCAATTTTATTACGTGTGCGCTCTATTTTCTTAGTTATAGATTTTATTTTCCATAATATTTTTATGGTGAATAAATTACAGTGTGATTTATCTGTTATTTTGTCAAAACAAAATAAACCACATAATTAATTAGTTAAAAGAATAAATTCCAGTTTCTGCATTTGAAGGAATTTTCACAATTCATAACATGGATAAATTCTATTTGGTTTCATTTATAGCTTACTAGCATTCACGCTGATGAAAATATGGGCTATGTTGAATTTGAAAGGGGCCACCATATTGAGTTAGTAATTAAAAACATATGTCAAACTCTAGAAGAAATGATAAAAGTCTTTAAATTTATAGATATTGATAAAGAAGCCACATTTTGACAATTGAATTCTAAAGAAACTTGGGAATGTTAAGCATCTAATGAGAGATATATGAATCTCATCCATGAAGTCGAGAATAAACATAAATACTTATAATTTTCCAAACCATACTATGTGTGGATGTTTTGAAATCCTATTAAGAATACATTAGCATCTTAAAAACTTAATACATTACAAAGAGACTTTCACCTATCTTTGAAAATAGAATACTAACAAATCCTAGCCTAATGTCCTAATGAGAAAATACATCTTAGTTCCATACTAGTAAGTCCAAAGACTCCCAACCCTACCCTCCTTCTAAAATAAATCAAATGCTTAAGAATATATACAAAGAAAATATTATGTTGATTAAAACCACATTACAAAATGTCAATTCATATTTTTTCACCTAGGAAAATATCTCGGGTAACCCAAGACATTTTTCTGGACATCCATGGATAACATCCTTAGTAAACTTGCTAGTTTAAACTAGCATACCTAACCCACAACAAGTCAAACTAGGTACTTACTGGGTTAGAACTAAGAAAATTCCCAACAACATTGAGAACAATTGTTTAAGCTAACCCCTTGAGTCACTCCAATTCAAGTTTATAAGTAAAGGTCCCTATTCTTCTTCGAGAATAAATTGACCCGATTAAAAATATTTGTTGAAAAGGAATTTCATTTATTGTTTGGTCTTGCATAACTCTTTCTAGTGAAGAAGAGTATTGTTTATTTAAAATGGTTTTTAATTTAACATAGTGAAGAAACATATTATAATAGTGTGTCACTATTAATTCAAATTTTAATTCAATAAATTATTACTTGGGCTCATTGTATTCATCTTCCAACATAATCCTAGGTATTTTAAGTTAAACATCGAAGAAATGATAAAATATATATGTTATTGTTATCCTTAAATACACACATGCTTACAATATATTAAGAAGTTAGGGTTACTAATGTATTTTTTATTTTTTTATTTTTCTTTTTTAAATATAATTGATCTGTCTAAATCACTCCTTATCGATGTATTTTGATCAATTATCAACTAATTGTGGTGATTATAGTCTCGGTTACTTTTTGTATTAAGTTAATTTAGAGAAGGTAAACGGGTTGGATTGTCCCAAACCATAAATGATGGGACAAGGTGGATGGAAAAGCCATAATGATAACGAGATTAATTAGGATATCATGACACTGATATGATTAATAATAATTTATGAGAATCATATTTCAAATTTTTTTTTTTTTGGTTATTATTGTTTCATTTTTATTATTATTTTATAGCTACTTATAACTTAGCTTTAAATAAGTATTTACTAGTATTTTGGTTTATATGGTTTTACCAACATCATTGCTACGTGTTGAGAATAATGAGTTGCTAACCAAGTTTCGATCCCAAATGTTTTAGGGAATTATATTCTAATATGAGCTCTATTAGATACAATTATCTAAACATTTACAATAGAAAAATAAAATAAAAAATAAATAATGACAAACACATACACAATACATAGAGATTTTTATCTTGGAAATGTTTAACTAGGAAAACAAATCAATCTTTGTGTTTCACTATTGTTTATATCCTTCACCAAATAGACAACAAAATTACAATGAACACTAACCTTGATCTACATTGACCAATATTCTCATTACATCACCAAATCCATCTAATTGATATTATCTCATAAAACATCACACTTGATGCATAATATTCTTAAAACCTTACATCATGCTCTATTTATAGGTATTTCTTACCAATAAAACCTTGATTTGTAGCACTCAAATCAGCTAGAAAACTCTTGAGTCTCATTGGCTAGGAACCTAAGAAGTATTACAATTCAAGAGGAAAAATTGAGAGCCCAATGTTATTGTGTGGGCTGATATTTTGCTAGTGGTATATTATCAAGTACAAACCTCAACACACTCAGATGCCTACCATGATCCCCTGGTCGTAAATTTATGTAGCTCTAATGCATAATAAAAATTACATCACCAACAAAAGAAAATTTAAGAGAGATTTGGATTGAATTATAAATTGTGTATGATAGTGAAAATAGTTACCTAGGAGAGAATTCTAGTGTGGGAGAAAACAAATGTTATGCAACCAGATCACAAAATAGAAGAAAAGATAGAGCAACGATTTCAAAATCAGCGTCTTCGAGGGGGCAACCTCCTTTACATTACACAAATGAACAATTCTTGGATGATACAAATGACAAAACCTCCTTTCTATATATAGGAGTCTAAGGGGTCACAATATAGTCAACGCCGACATAACAATAATAATATAAGGGCACAACAATAACAATGATGGGCTTCTATGGGGCACAATATTAACAATATGGGGACAATAGGGGAACAATAATAACAATAAGGGCTACAATGACAATAGTAATTGGGGAATCACTAGTATTATAGGGACCTAACATGCCCCTCTCCTTCAAAAAAGTGTTGTCCTCAACGCTTGAGTAGTTTTGGATGCTTCTGTATAAAATGCATATTTATTCAATAATGTTGTTAGAGGTGCTGCTATTCTCCCGTAATTCTTAACAAACTTGCGATAATACCTTGTCAATCCGAAAAATCCTCGCTAATGCTTTATGGATGTGGGGATTTTCCAATCCTTAATGGCTTTAATTTTGCCAGGGTCTACCTTAACACCTTCATGAGATACGGTATGACTCAGATATTCCACCTCTTGTACTCCAAAGAAACATTTCGATATTTTTGCATATAATTGTTTCTCCTCCAATAGTTTGAGCACCCTGTCAACATGTTGAACATGATCCTTCCAGGACTTGCTATAGGTTAGTATATCATCAAAAAATACTAACAAAAATTTTCTAAGGAAGGGTTTGAAAATGGAATTCATCAAACCTTGAAATGTAGAAGGTGCATTGGTAAGGCCAAGAGGCATGACCAAAAATTCATAATGACCCTCATGAGTTCTAAATGCTGTTTTTAGAATGTCTTTGGTCTTCGTTTTGATTTGATGATATCATGAACGAAGATCCAACTTGGTGAAGTAAATTGATCCATGGAATTCATCCAATAATTCATCAATGATAGGAATGGGAAATTTATCTTTAATAGTGAGCTTGTTGAACTCCCTATAATACGAACATATGAACCATGATCCATCCTTGTTGTGAACCAATACTACTGGAGCAGAGAAAGAACTTTGACTAGGTTGAAATATACCAGCCTCTAGCATTTTTGCAACGATACTTTTGGGCATAGGGATATTTGTAAGGCCTGATGTTTGGGGGAACACTTCCTAGAATCAAATGAATAGCATGATCATGATCACGAATAGGTGGGAGGCCTTTGGGAGTCTCAAATACCTTAGATTTGATTGTCTAAGACTTTTTGGAGATCTGGAGAAATATATGATTTCGATGTGGGAACCTTTAGTGAACATAATTGTGCAATTGCGCCTCGTTGTTCTTTCTTTAGAAGCTTTTTCATTCCGTTAAAGCTAATTATCTTTCCTGATTTTCCTGTGATACCTCTTAATTCAACTTCCTTTCCTTCCGAAAAAAAATTCATGAAAAGTCCTTGAAAATTAAAAGTTATCGTACCTAAAGATTGTAGCCATTGGACTCTTAGTACAACGTCAACACCACCCATTGGAATGGAAAGCATCGGGATATTTAATACATATTCTCCCATGTATAACTTGATATTATGGCACTTTCCAGAGCAATTTATGGTTCCTCCACTTGTAACCATCACTTGACACTCTGGTGTTGGATATAGGAAGCAATTCAATTCTTTGACTATCTTACAATGAATAAAATTATGGGTATTGCCCGAATCAATAAACACTATTACCTTTTTCTTCTTGATATGTCTTTCTGTCTTGATAGTTTGAGGAGTGGTAATTCCGGCCAATGCATTACAAAATATGGTCAAATTCATTTGTTCTTTCTCTAGGGTTTGTTCTTGGTGTATATCCTCTTCTTTTGAAGTTTATTGTTCCTTTTCTTTCTCCTCTTCACAATATATGTAAATTAATTTCTTCTCATCACACTTATGACCTTTAGTGTATTTGCTATCACAACTATAACAAAGCCCTTTTTCTCTTTTTTCTTCCAATTGTTGTGGTGTCAACCTTGTAGGTTGTGTAAGGCTAGGGGAAACAAAACTTCCATCTTTATAATTGTGATTGGTAGGCTTCCTTGTTGCCATAAATTTTGCTTTCCATTTTTATTGCGAACCTGAATGCCTTCTCCAATGAATCAGGTTCCCAAAGACAAACCTCATGTTGGAGGTTATCCTTTAAAGTCCCTATGAACACATCAATCCTATGCTCCTCTAGAATACCTTTTACCCTTATATTCAATTTTTGGAAGTCCTCAATGTGCTCCATCATTGAACCTTTTTGTTTGAGATTTATCAATTGGCTAAAAAAGGTGTTGCTTTTTGTATCCTCATAATGTGCTATCATTTATTCTGTAAAAATTGCCCAAGTGACAATTTGTTTACGAGAGAAAATCCATCGATACCATACAAACTGATTGGGTTCCAAATATAAAGTTGCAATGTGTACATTTTGTGTGTTTTGCACATTATGGAGATTGAAATATTGCTCCATCTGTAGTATCCATGTTACGGGATCCTTGCCATCAAACTTCTTCATATCGATCTTTGGAACATGGTGGGTCTTCAATCCAACGTTAGAGTCTATGAAATCATGATTAACATTTATTTTGTTCTCATCATGAGTTTCCTTTACTACCCTTTCGCCATTAGTAAGCATTTCTTGTAGCAACTTTGTCAAATCTATCTTCAAATCTTCCATGTTTCCTTTAAGTTTTTCTTCTATACCATCCATCTTAGCTTCCATGCCATCCATCTTAGCTTCCACACCATCCATCTTAGATTCCACCCCATTCATCTTAGCTTCCACGCCATCCATCTTAGCTTCCACGTCTTTCTTTAAATCATCCATATTAGCTTCCACGCCTTTCTTTAAGCTGTCCATCTTAGCTTTTGTTACATTTTGTGAGAGTGAAGTTTGTTGCACTTGGTCTCGTAATTTTGATATACCATGTTGCATTTCTTCCTCTTCTTCATTAGTCATGTTAGAGCTTTCAGGTTGCTTACTAAGTGTTTCCATTTTCTTTCTTCGGGGCATCAATTAATGATAATTATGCTTCACTATGCCCTTTGAATTCCTTCAAACTAATTTTTCAAACCAGATTTATGCAAAATAAAAAAAACTACACACCTTTTTTCACTTTGTAGGAGCTCGATATTGAATCTGTTGTATCTCTGTAATTGTAAATCTCCAAGGTCTGAAATTGCTTCCGCCGGTATCCCTTTGAGTCCTATTTCCAACCCACAAGCTTGATCAAGATTGAATTCTCCAAGGAAGAGTTATGTCAAATCTCCCACTATGACCTGATTATAGACTGGTTCAGTAGAGCTAACTTGTACAAAGTTCCACGTGTCACTATTTTGATCTTATATCTTGAAACCGATACAAAGAAAACTACAGGCCGTCCTCTTTCTGTAACTTGTTACAAAATTTCAATCTGATGCTCAGAGAGAAAGTTATGACGATTTTCCCCAGGTCACATGTTTGAGATATAATTTGGGAGCCTGCAAAAACCCTAACTTCATTGGATCATATCTCCGAAAATATAGCAAGACAAGATCTGAAATTCTTACCCAAGGTTCATCAATATTTCAAATCTAATGGGTTTTAATTTTAGCTTCTGAAACACCGTAGAAATTTTTTTAGCGAAAATTCCACGATGACCTGTTTGAAGTAGCAAAACCCTAGAATCCAAAGCTCTGATACCAATTGTTATGCAACCAGATCACAAAATAGAAGAAAAGATAGAGCAACGACTTCAAAATTAGCCTCTTCGAGGGGGAAACCTCCTTTACATTACACAAATGAACAATTCTTGGATGATACAAATGACAAAACCTCCTTTCTATATATAGGAGTCTAAGGGTTCACAATATAGTCAAAGCCGACATAACAATAATAATATAAGGGCACAACAATAACAATAGTGGGCTTCTATGGGGCACAATAATAACAATATGGGGACAATAGGGGCACAACAATAACAATAAGGGCTACAATGACAATATTAATGGGGGAATCACTAGTATTATAGGAACCTAACAACAAATATGTGAGTGGTGCATGTTCATTTCAACGAGAAAGAGGATATTTTATGAAAATATTGGGTGGATATGCAAATATGAATGAGAAGGAGGAAACAAGAGATGATCTTCATTTGGATTTATTTTTCTCCTTATTCCATTACTACATCTCATAAAGAGGAAATACAAATTGTCATTATATATATTAAATTGATAAAGCATAACACCATCTTCATCAAATGAAATATTTATAAATTTTACAAATATTAAAATTCACAATGTGTGAATAATATTAAGCTAGCTCATCTTGGGTTTGATCTACATGGGTTGGATTGGGTTGGCTTGTAGGGTTAGGTATTTTAACCCAAAAAATGTTAAGTTTGAACTTGGGTGGTTTGGATTAGGTTGGCTTGTAGGGTTAAGCAATTCATCAATCAATTAAAACCAAGTTTATATAACCTTCTCTTTTCAATAATTATAAGTCATCTCCTTAGAAAGTAAATGGAATTCAAGGCCTTTCGATTGTTTTGAATATCTTGAGCTCTCCATTTTGGTTTGCTAGGATTGTATATTCTTCTTCATTAATATGCATGGGAAAATCAAATCGAGTCTCTAATTAAATAAATAATAGCAATTTCATTTTGTTGACATGTTAACTCCATCAACTACTTTCCTAGATTTCACTAACTAATCAACATATTTAAGAGGATTTCACATTGGAGAAACATATAAGGACTTTCTTTGTTGTGAAATTCAAATCTCCTGTCCTTAATGGACCCTAATCTACAATAGAAGTGTTAGTGTTCTACTCTAGTAAAAACACATTGATAAATGGAAAGTAAATAAGTAATCATTGTAAAAAGTGATTAACTAATTGATTTTTTTGACGATAATCCATGGATAGCTTATTGTACTGAGTTTATCCAATTTTGAACACTCTATGTTAGATATTTAAGGAGTAAAAATCACTCCCATATTTTGTGAGTGTATCACACACAAGTCCAAAGTACATTTAAAATACCCAACAATATCCTTCATTAATTTTGTTTTAATTTCAAAATTCTTGAAATAAACAAAAGTAGAAAAGCATTAAATATCACATCCTTGTTTGGATCATGTTAGGCTCGATTTACAAGTCAATAGATTCTTTTTAATCTTCAAAATCAACATATATATTCAATAAAACATACCACATGAAACATATTTTTTTGTAAGTATAAAAATAAATAGATTCTTGAAACAAACAAATGTAGAAAAGCATTAAATATTCCATCCTTGTTTCCATCATGTTAGGCTTGGTTTACCTGTCAATGGATTATTTTTAATCTTGAAAATCAACATATATATTCAATAAAACATACCACATGAAACACAATTTTTTGTAAGTATAAAAATAAATAGTTAAAAAACTTTGATTCAACATTTAGAGAGAACAATTATTAGGAGAAGTGTCACTAACTATAGCTAGTATTTTTATTGCATTAACAGATTGCATAAATGATGTTAAATAATGAATATATTATGAAAAATTTACCAACATATAAAAAGTAAGAAAACAAGATTCTCCTATTACAGTTCCAATGCCGAAAACTTGAACTAATGAAGAGTACTAGGCATTATTGGAGTAGGATGGTAACAATAGATAATTACTCATCAATTAGAGATGTGATTAAGGGTACTTTACTAGCACAATTAAAAGGGACATGGAGGAGTAGATAAATGACGTTAGTGGCTAGGTGGGTAAGCTCACAGTGATGGTGCTTTTATGATAAAATAGTGAATATTGGAAATGGTGGACATGATTGCACTTGAGTACCTATGCCCCTATCATGGGAAGGGGATTGGAAATGGATGCCTTAATGAGTTTCTTATTCCCACAAAATAAATAGTTCTAACCTTTCAATAAAGTTTGTTTTCCCTTTTAAACCCAATGCTCCTTTGTAAGAAAGGAGAAAAAGAGAAAGATAGATATAGGAGAGGTAGTTATATTAATATAAATCTTTTCAAGCCTCATTAATTTTGAGGTTGATCTACATAAAATGGCTTATATTGTGTTTTTTCAATATGATCACTCAATCCAACACTTTGTTTTCTTATATAAATTTGCTTCCACCATATTGTTCCCATCTTTCTTATCTAAACGTGTTTTTTTTTTCATGTTCGTATTCTAATGGAATTCCCTCCAACCAGATCCATGAAGGTGATGTTGATGTGGTGAAAACATTAGAGGAGAGAAAATTTTTGTTTAATTTCAAGGAATAAAAGAAAAAGGATATGTAAGAGTTGGAAGTTCGATTTGAGGAAACTATCAAAGGAAATAATTCACTGAGTCTCCTTTAGTTATTAAGTCTTCCCTGTTGGAAATTAGGAAAATATTGAGATGGGGGATGAATAAGTATTTTATAAAATTTAACAAATATTTGGCTTGTTAAACACATTAAACAATACAATGGTGCACCAATCACATAGATCTTGAACACGATATATTTATGAGGATACCCACATGGGATAAAACCACTAATATTCTATTAATTATAATGTAAATTCAAGCACAAACTTAAATTTAGATAAGATTCTATAGGCACCAACCCCTATTTTTTTGCAACAACCCATTTGATGGAAGCACCCACTCCCACTGTTTGTAGGCACCAACCCCTATATCTTTGGAAGAAACTAGTTGTTGGAGGCACCAACTTCCATTGTTTCTAGGCACCAGCTTGCTAGAGGCACCTAACCCCTTTTTATTTACAGATGCCAACATGAAGGATACTCCAATCCCCTATTCTACAAGCACCTGCTTGGTATGCCTATCATATACCTCTTTCATCACATTTTCAAACTTAGATCCACAAGATTTTTAAAACAAACTTTCTCATATAACTTCTTGCTTGTTGCTCCACCTTGGTCTTTCTCAAGGGTTCCTTCTCAGATATGCTCTAGTCCTTAGTACTTTACTGAATCTTTTAGATATGAACATAACTGCATATGCAAAGATCCCATACACCAATTCTTTAACATTCTTTTGTAGTTAGACTTTATCTCTAAACTACATTTCTTCACCTCTAGCCCAGATATTATCACAACATTTAGATTTTCTCAACATCTCTTCTCCTGTGGCTTTGATCGAATTGTAGCATACATATATGCTATGCATATCTTCTTTCTCTGCAAAAAAAAATTAGTTCTCTAAATTTCTCATCCTTTCCCACTCTCTCTC
This sequence comes from Pinus tabuliformis, assembly GCA_031772625.1. Taxonomy (NCBI): domain Eukaryota; kingdom Viridiplantae; phylum Streptophyta; class Pinopsida; order Pinales; family Pinaceae; genus Pinus; species Pinus tabuliformis. The sequence continues at coordinate 833,156,806 of CM062816.1, forward strand.
ATGCCCTGGATTTGATCTCAATATTCTGTTCTTTTAGCCTCTATTAGGGACTCATGTGCATAGTGTTGGAAATACCAAGAGGGGGTGAATCAATATTTCTTAATAATTTGTAAATTTTTAAATTATTCAGAGCGTTAACAACATATAAAACGTCAATACATCAAGGAACGACGCATAATAAATTTTAGGTGGAAATCCTTCTCGGAGAAAAACCACCGAATGCTTTTATAATAATTTTAAGAGTACATAATATGCTTAAGCTCCAACTAAAAAGGGAAGCCCCAACTCCATAGTACTCTAGAAAAGCGTTCAATTTTTAGCTCAAATTGGAAGGACGCTCCAACACCCCGTTTTTATCAGCTACCATTGATATGTTGCTCCAACACCCTGCAAGCTCCAACTTGCACTAGCACCACCTTGAAGTAATTTCAGGCTACAACCTGAAGGTGACTTCAAACACCTATGTTGCACCACCCAACCACCCTGAATTTAAAGAAGAAGAGATAAAACATGGGATTTTGTACCAGGGATCATGACCCACTTACAAAATATTCAATTTCTACTATTAGTGTCCCAAATCCACAAGAAGAAAAAATCTGAAAATAAAAAGAATATAAGTATAGGAGCTAAGTTAGTGATGATATAATGGGCCACAAGGAGTGTAGTTGCTACATCAACTATCCAACTATCCAAGACCATAAATTTATCATATGAAGTTTGTTTTTGGGTTCTATTTCGCTTCTGGGAAACATCTTGATAATATTTATAGAAAGGGAGAACAAAAACTAGAGGATTCCTTCAAATTCTACCCTGATTTCAATGAAAATATTAGAAATCTTGTTTATGACTTGAAATATGTGCCAAAAGTTCCAGGATGAAATTTATTTGTAAATATGGCTACAAGGTCAAATATGATTTTGATATGGTGGAAATATCAAATGATTAGTTGAATGATTATGCCTTAAACTCCTCTTGTTTTTTTACTACTCCTTCATATTATTTCCATTCTACCCATCCTTCCTCCTCCTCTTCTATTTCTTGCTTTTCTACTCATCCTTTATCGCCCTGTTCTTTTATTATCCCGCTCTTCCTATTGGTCGTCCCCTCTTTCCTACTCCTCGCCATCATCTTTTTCTCTTCCCCCTCTTCCTCTTTGTCACATTTTCCTCTTCCTATTTTCCCAAAATTATCCTTCACCTTTTCTTGATTCCTCCTTACGCCTCGTCTCCTTCTAATCCCTCCATTCCCTTTCTATTCATCCTCTTTTTCTACTCCCATTTTGAGATTCCTTGCTTCACTTCTTTTTTGATATCCCATTCTTCCTCTTCCTCTTCCCTCCTTTCTCTTTTCCTTCTATTCTTCCCCACCTTATTCCCCCTTCTTCCTTCCTTTGATTTCGTCTTCCTATTTCTCCTTCACTTCTACATTCCCTTCCCTCAGTTTCCTCTTGTCTTGTCTCCTCTACTATTTTTTCCCTCTTTCCTCCTTTCTCCACTTCCTTGAGAATTGAATAAAAGCCAAGGTTATGTTTTTCCACTTCCTCCTATTTTCCCTTCTCTGCTCCTCAATTTATACTCAACCTATTCCGAGAGTCCTCTTTCCTCCTCTTTTTCTTTGATCTCCCCTCCTTTCTCCTCCCCCCCCCCCCCTTCACCAACTTCTCATGCATCATTCCTTCTTTTTAAGTTTCGTCTTTCTTATTTCTCCTTCTCTTCCATATTACCTTCATCACTTCCCTCTTGTATTCTCTTCTCCCCCCTCCATTTCATCTCCTCCCTCCTTTCCCAATTTCCTTGAGAATGGAATACTACCCAAGGCTATATCTCCTCCTACTCCTACCTTTCCCTTTCACTTCCCCTTCATTTACTCCTCTTTTTCTACTTCTCCTATTTTTAGATTCCTCCTTCCTCCTCTTCTTTGTTTTTGAGATCCTCTTCTTCTACTTCTTATTCTCTTCTTTCTCCTTCTCCTCCCCTTCTCCCCCCTCCTTCTTTCTTCTTTAGGTTTTTCTTCCCCTTTCTCCTTCTCTTTGTTGGCTTATTGGGGCCTGACCCAGGTTCAGAGTAAGTTATCCAAACAAATCCTAGTACTACTGGCCCTTTCGGCAACAGTCCGCAGAGCGTGGACTGAGGTCTCACCCTATCCTCTTTCCCTGGTTCCTTAGACTCTCTTCCTATCTCTCTCTACTTCTTTCCTATATTTACACTTAGAGCCTCACTTTATTGATAAAATCCCATGGTTCGCGAAGCATGGGTAGGTCTATCCAGCTGACATTACATTACAAAATTAGGGTGGACAACCTTGTGACTCTATCATACATTTCGCGCTTTGCGCCCACAATTCGCGGAGCTTTACAACAAGATTGGGTCAAAACTTGGGCTTTAAGCCCCAAAACATGCCTTGGGGGGGATTCCATGCCCAACAGGCCCCCAACACAAACATCGTGACTCGCCCTCGAGTCACTCTGTTGGCGCGACGATCTTTGCACGGAGTCCCTCCAACTGTTCTCGAACTGTGCGGAGGTCAGCAACACACTAAGCTGCTGCTTGCTGGATCTGCTGCATGCGTTGTTCTGAGACCTCTGTGTCTAGAGTGCTTCTCTACATTAATGTGTGCATCCCTTGTATGTGCGCGAGCTTGCCTTTGATGTCTGCCGTGATGGTGAAGGTGTCGTCGATCCAAGGCTGGACGTGCACTTTTAGAACTGCCTCCTTATATCGTGCCGTGTCCTCCTGCTCCTTCAGTGCTTTAGCCTGCTGCATCTTCACAAGCCGCTAGGTGAGGACCACTATTTGTGTAGTTCCTCGGACATTGTCATACTGTTATTGGAGTTCTCATGCTTCTGTCTCTAAGCGCTGGATGTTGGGGGTCCTTCTGTAGAGTGGTGAGGACCTCAAGTGATTCTTCGAACATGCTAGTGCAGTCGCGCACTGCACCTCCAATTTCCTCCAATCCTATTGTGATAACGCTTGCACGCAATTCTCTGACTTCCGGGGGAGTGGATGGCCTCGCCTTTAACCACAGCTCGACGATCTGAAGATTCAGCTCCAGCTGAACCTTTGTCATTTCTTCCTTGGCCTCGCGGACTCCTGCTGCTAGCCTATGGATCCGCACCTCCACTGGTAGATCTGCTGGGATGGCCAACTCTAGGACACTTTGGCAAGCGTTGCTTATCACTTGCACCAGCTATTGATTTTGCGACACCAATTTGTCATGCTGCAAGCTGAGTTGTTCCATATTTATCTTCTGCTCGCTGATGACTTGGAGCGCGCGGCTCTCCCTAGCGTGCAGCTTTGCTATTATCCCATCCTGCAATAGATATAATGTCTCGCGCGGAAGGGCAACTAGATTAACACTGAGACCTTTCATCATGCTAACCGAAAACCTGTCGGCCTCATCTGATGTCACTAGAGCCCCTTCTAGCAACACGATTGTGTTTTTCATCCGCATGCGCACCATCTACTCTGCTGCCGTGGATTCGACTGCAAGGGTACCAACCTGAGGGGGGCACGCCTGTAATTCCTGCAACTGCGCTCTGAGGGCCCCCAACACAATCTGGTTCTCCTGCATGAAATCTTGGAGAGCCTCGTTTGTGACATCGCGCACCATCTCGCCGATGTCATGCAGATCACCCTTGGTTAGGGTGATTGGGTCAATGGACAATTTTGACGCCTTGACCTTCTTCCTCGATCCTGCTCGCTCTGCCAGGTGTTGGTGCTTCAATTGTGTGGACGCGGTTCATGGGTCCGCGCCTCCTTCCTCTGTTTCTGCTTCCTTTGTTGCCTGCCCTTGCGAAGGCGTTGTTTTTCCCTCGGCCGTCTTCGTGGCTGCTTCCTATGTTGCTACCGTTGTTGCGGCCTTTTCCTTCTCAGCTGCCTTCTGTGCCGCTTCCTATGCTGCTACTGTTGTTACGGCCTTTTCCTGCTCGGCTGCCTTCTGTGTCGCTTCCCGCACTGCCCGCACCTCGGCTGCTGCTGTTTCCTTCCGCCTTTTCTCGGCCAACTGTGCGATGCGCAACTTGGCATCGTCTTTCTTCTTCTGCGCTGCCGACCTCTCGAGTTCTACAATGTCTGGGGTGCGCCATTCCGGAGGCCATGCCTCCAAGACAATGAAAATGGCGTCGTCAGTGGCTACAAAGGGTAGCTTTGTCCACTGCTTTGTCGGATCCTTACGCACCCTGATATATATGTTGTGCATGTCTGCCTTAAATTTTGCAAAACTTTGTAGACTGTTGTACACCATGGGTGACAAGCGCAGTTTATGGTTGATCCACATTCAGATGTTCATCTCCATGAGCACCCAAAAGATCTTGCTGTTGCGTATCCTTGTAGCATCCTTTGTGGCCCAGAGCGAAGCGTACTTCATGGCCTTCGATAATTCTCTGTCAATTATGGGGAATTGATTGTCCTCCGACAATTCCCCTGCTACGAGCACTATGGACAACAACAACCATGCATAGTGGAAGGTTTTACCTTGCTCCTGGGCTTCATGAAAATTCTCTAAGAATTCTGTGCAGAGGAATTCAGACTAGTTAAACTGGACCCCCTCTGTGCACTGCTCAACCAGTGCGACCACCGGCGCAGGTACCTCGTTGGCGTGGCACTTGCGCATAACTTTGCCTGCAAGGATTTGGGTTGCTACGCGTACTGCTTTGTCCTTGATGCTGGAGATGGCATAGCCCCTCTTCTTCTTTTCTAGCTTGTACTTCGTCTTCATGGCCTCCGCGATGGCCAAATCACTACCCTTTCCTTCCGATATGGTTGTGGGGTCTTTTCCTTTGTATGGAAGTCGGGAAACGTGATGAATCAGGTCTGCTGTGATGGGGATGGGCTCCTCCAGTCATAAATACCCATCATGCACCAGGTAAAGCAACTGCCTGATGACAAAAATGGTTATTGGGGTGTGGTGGAAATGCGACACCCATAGTAGGTTCAGCAACCCGACCATTTCCACACCGCGCAACCACTTCCATGGCTCTAATGTTGTCACCACCCCCGCGGTGTTCTGCTTCATGAGGTTTCCAGTCTCAAGGTGAGGGAACTTCTCGCGGTTAGCGAGGTCCCAATATTCAAATTTCATAGTCAGCATGTGGCCCAGGTGCGTGCCTTCAAACATAATGCCATCTGGGAGGAGTGGGGTTTGGAGCGAACTCTTGGTCTCGTCCAGGTCCTTGGGCACTTTGGCCTTCCCTTTTCGCGGGGGGACATAGGCGGGAAATTTTGTCGTAGAGAGCGTAGGTTGAGTATCCACCTCCATGCCTTCGTCTTCTTCCTCTGCGATGATAAGGGCCTGCAGATCTTCTTCTTCTTCGTCTGTTTCTATAGTGACAACTTTCCCTTTCTCCTCCATCGACAATTTGCTGCGCAGTGGGTTTCACGGGGACACACGTACAGGAGCCATTGCTTGTTTATCCTTCTTGGGTCTTGGCATACGCGGTGATTTCAGGATCTCTGCCACAATCCTGACACCTTCTGGAACATCCTCCACAATTAGGGCCTGCGCGGCCTCGTTGGCGGTCACCTCTTCTATCCCCATACCATCCTTAGTTGCTATCATTGTAGTTGTGCAGCAATCTATCACTCGCGAATTCAGGGGCTCAATCAACGCTCGACTCACAACACTCAGGGCTCTGCTCAATCGCTCAATTCACAAATGACCAAGTGTTGTTTGCTGGGCAACCCTTTGTGTTTTATATCACTTTTTAAATTCGAATTCGACTGTTCCCAATTCCGGTTCATTAATGCTTTCTTGGCGGTAGATTTTCCCAAATCTTTCCCATAAATCGCGTCTTAAATGCTCGCTGCCCGCTCCATTTGGCCTCAAGTCGAGCATCCCATTGTGAATAGTGACTTCAACGGTCACTTCCTGGCCAACCCTCACGACAGCGCAACCCCCCGCGCGCGGTCGCGGACCCTGTGACTCTCTGCTTCTGCACGCATCTCCAACATTGTGCAGCTCTTGGGCAGAATATTTTATAGTCCCGCACTCCCTTCCAACTGCCTAGAGCACTAATACTGTCCTTCCCTTGGCTAGACAGGTGGTTGCACCACCCATGTAGGGTTCCATCTTGTCCTTCGTCATGGTTCCTGGAGAATCCGTACCTTATTGTTACAATTGGCATCGCGTACTTCACAATTTGCAATGCGCTACCTTGGTCACTATGCTTAGCAATATGTGGTCCAAGCCAAGGTATCAGACTGATCAACTCATGGTGATAGGCCATAACTCTGTTATCGTGATCGCATGCCTCCTGTCTTACCATTCTAGTCTTTTCGCTGAGAAAATATTTCTTTATCTCGTCCTCCAGCTTCATGACTTCCATGTCCGCCAACGCGCTTTTCCTTCTTAATTGTACCCTGTCTTCTTCAAGTTCTTGGAGTCTAAGGTTTCCCTGTTGGATTTCTTCCTTGAGTGCCATGTGTTCTGTTTCTTGTGGCTATGCGATCCCTCCTGTCTGGGCTTCGCGAATGATCGTGTTTATGGGTGCTACTATGCGAGGACTAGGCTTTGTATGCTCCATAGGGATTACATCATCTGCTTCATACTTCAGCTTCAGAAGTGTTCGTGCGGTCAGGGTGTTGTGCATGGTCCTATAAGCCCATAGAACTGCTGGTATGTACAGCTCCCAGTCAGTTCGCTTCACATGGTGGGCCGAGTTCAATGCTTCACATACTTTGTCAAAGGCTTCCACGCGGATAATCTTCGGCGCGCTTGGTCTCATCATCTTTCTTAGTCATCGTTCGCGCCATCGTCTTGCCTGCTCTTGCTTGTTGTTTGTGTTTAACAATGTAAACTTTGAAACGAGAACTGATACTGTTACCCGTTTCGTAGAGATAGCAAAAAAGTGATCTGATTTTGAAAAGGGGTGATGCAGAATGAACATGTTTTTCTTAGAGCATAGTTTTTGGCACTTTAATTTTCTTATGTACATTACGCTTTAAAATCGTTTTAAAATGGTAGTGATTTTCATGCTGATTTAAAAAAGTGAGTATTCTGCATCACCCCCTTTTTTTAAAAGACCTATTTTTTGGCTTTAAATTTTCTAATGTATAAAATGTAAATAATTATTTTGTAAATTTGATCATTTTTGAAGTGGTCGTTTTCTTCACATTTTCTTGTTTTTTATTTTAATTTTAACTTTTTTTTTAGTGAGGTTTTTATTGTTTTGCATTTTTAAGTTAGGAGGTCAATATTTAGAATTTTCGATATTCTACATATTTATACATCCTTAATTAATTTTACAATCCACATGAAATAATTGTTTCTAAAAAGCAATATTTTTTAACAATGGACATAAAAATAACCATTTTTAACATAAATATAACTAAAAAACTACACGTTTTGATAATTTTTTGCTAGAATTGACATGTCAAAATCACAATTTTTATACGATAATTTTAACTAAAAATGGTAAAATAATAGTTTTTTTTATGAATTTCATGTCAAAAAAATAATAATAATCATTTTTTTTCAAAAAATAATGATTAACTTAAAAATCAATGCGAAAATCACATATTACAAATATTGAATATATAACAACCCTAATTGAGTGTTTATTCTTCTCATAAAATGTCAAAGTCAAAACATTGCAAAGCTTGATTTACAAGCATAACTTAAATTTAATCAACAATGTCACGTAATCCAAACTCTTCGTCCTCTAGAGTTTCATCATTGTATTCTTCCACAATATTTTCTGTTTCATTTTGCTCATATTCCTCTTCTAATGTGTCTTTGATGTCTGCGAATCTCCCAATGTATGTCTTTCCAAACATTCCATGTAATGGTGGTTGGGGTTCCTTTGCCTTTTTTGCCACACGTGATTCACTAAAGTCCCCTTTCTTCAACCCAATTTCTTGCATTGCATCTGGAAGAAATTGAAGAGCATTAATTCTTTGCTGAATGAAATTGCACTGTACTAGATCTTTTTCAATTGCAATGCAATTTCTTCCTTTTTGAAGGCAACATGCTAGTGTTGTACCTAGTTATCAAGCACAAAAGAAATAATGAACTAAATTAGTACAATGACATATTAATTAAAAATAACATATTGAAATTCAATTCCATATAATAAAACTTACCTGAGCCAGAAAATAAATCCAGAACCCAATCTCCTTCATCCGAACAAATGTCTATAAGATAGTTAATCAATAATTGTGGTTTTTGATAAATGTTAACTATCTCTCCTTTTGCTTCTTTGTCTTCATACGTTAGTTTTCTCACAACAGCATCATAAGTCAGTGTTTGGCTATGACTCTTTCCATCTACCCGATTAAAAATCATAGACATATGGCTATCATATTTTGCCCAACTATCAATATGAATGAACTCACAATCATTTATAAATTGTTGATCTTCATTGTTAAGAAGATTTGGCTTTTTCCTGTAACATGAAATAGTAAAAGTTGAATTAACTTGTACATAAATAAAATTTTCAACATTAATCAAATATACATTTTAAACGTCTTACCATGTAAGCTGCATCCTTGAATTTGTTTTCCCCTTGAAACTTGACAATATCAATGCCAATTGTGTGTCTGAATGAAATGTCACAAATCTCCATAATGGTGATGACATGACTTCTACAAATCCCGCAACCACTTTACTAAAAGCTTGATAAGTATAAGGGTCACTATCATAGTCAATGTTTGGAACATTGAAACCATGGGGAATATCTGCAATGACTAGGGCATAATCCCTTTTAGGTATGAGTTTAGCAATGTCTTCACAGTCGCCTTGTAATACTTGATATTGAATAGTGTCTAGCCCATTCCAAATGAAATGATTAAGACTTGGATCAAGTTGAACATTCTTAATACGTTGCTTTTTGATTCTTTGGATCTTTATTTTTTCAATAAAGGTTTTGAAACTATCTGGCGCTCCATTATCATCCTTCCTCATCTTTTATAAAATAAACAAATATATGTGTAAATTATAAATTAAAAATAATACACAGGTGAATAAAAATGAATGTATAAATCAAGATACCTTTTTAAATGCAAGATAAAAAGCTTTTAATGTTGATGTAGAACTTGAATCTGGATAGTTGCGTACAACATCATCCCAACTATCTTCATTCAACAATCTAACCATTTGTTCTTGAATTTTCATATAAACTTTGTAACTGCATAGATAAAGTAACAAAAAGTTAATATAATGATATGTATAACAAGTACTACGAAGAACAACATGTTTTATTTAAAATATAATTATAATCTAGAAATAAATAAAAATAATTCAACAAACTTACTTTTGAAATTCTTCAGACATTTCCTCCAATGATAATTCCCCTGACCTCACACGAGATAATATTGTTTTGACAATTTTATCATCTTTCACTCCTTGCATCACCCTCCAAGGTGTGATAGTCATATCGTGTGGAAGCTGCTTCATTTCAGGAGCTAATTTACTATTGCCACATACCAATGGCTTAGACTTTTTGACCTTCTGTTTTTTAATGGCAATGTCTTCCCACATGGTAAAAATCTCATCAATCAACTTCCAAACATCTCCAGTTCTAAATGCCAATTGGAAAATGTTATCAACACCTCTGAATAAATCACTATGTTTGTTTCCTTTTCCACCTTTTGAATTTGTTTTCTCTTCAATTTGATATCCTATTTCCATACAACATTCCTTTCGGAAATTTGCAGTAACATTTACCCTATCCCCACCACATTTTTCTTCAAATTCACTATGAATAAATCTAACCCTTTGGATGAAAGTCATAGACATCTTATATTCATTATCTGAATTATGATCCCATGCCACTAACTTTTCTTTTGTATCTGATAAACCAGCATAAATGATACATTTCATCATTTCAAAACGTGGGTTATTAGGATATTCATCCATTAATTGTCTTTGAGCTTCTACAGAATGGTTCCCCCCAAGCACATAATAATTGTATTCAAAACATTTTGACTTATCAAATGCTTCTTTGTTGGGAACTTGAAGTGGATCAACAAGAAGCACATAACTAACCACATGAGCATATGGATTGTACCTCATCAATGTCTTCAAGTTGTGAACATGCAGATGATGTGGCTTTCTAACTTGATATTGACATTGTCCTTCACTTGCTTTATAGGTTTGCTCGACATTAAGCTGAAATGTGCGACCACCATCAATTAAGTTTCTCTTTGTCAAATTCTCTCGAATGACATTTTGTTTTGTTTTGATAATGCCATCCTCTAAATCAGCTACTGGTGTAATGATTTCTCTGCGTTCTTTTGAAGTTTCACTAGGTTCTTGATTGCTGGTAATGACTGCTTCAAAATTTTTAGCGTTACTTTTCTTGGTCATAACATTCCCAACAGATTTATTCTTGGGCATTGTTACTTTTGGTTTTTTATGGCTCTTCTCAGTTCCAATGTCATCTTCAGTAATGACAACATATGCTTCACTGTCAATTTCAACTTCATCGTTCTCAAAAGTAACTTGTTTATCCCTGCTAGATTTATCCACCAGAGGCCTTTTTTCTGATTCTTTGGATGTAGTTTTGTAGCATCATCAATTACTACATTTTGCCTATTTTCCATATCTTCTTCTGACACTGAGTAAAAACTGCTGACAACTTTCATGATATCATGCTCTATGAAATGAATGCCTCCCAACCTAATTGAACAAATTTCAACAAAATTCTGCCAAACAAAATATCATATGTCAATAAAAAATAAAGCTAAAAAATATAGCGAGACACTTTCAAGAACGCAAAATACAAATATAAATAACAATACTTACGATGTTTTGTGTCATCTCATTTACGATTTGTTTACACAACTTCGTAGATACCTCTCTCATGTCATACAATGAATATGATAGTCGGTATTTAATCCTTTCATGTGACTTGGGAGCCTTTGTAAGTATGTAAACAACTTCAGTGTCCGGTACCGAACACATATCTATGACTCTTCCCATCACCTCAAAATTTCCATTATCATTCTGTATATCAATATATAGATATATATTCACATTTGTCTTTTCTTTTTCTTTCACATACTAGATTCTTTATGGAAATTTCACTGAGTAGGAGTCGAGTTCAGATGTCAGAAGAGATGCAGAATAAGATCAAGGAAAGTGTTGAAACCGATACTTTGGCGCAGAATATAGTGAAGCAAATAAAGGAGGGGAAGACACGACAATTCTTTCTACGAGACGGGTTCTTGTTCTTTGGAAACCGACTCTATGTTCCAAAGTCATCTAGACTCAAGAGGCACCTTTTGAAGGAGTGCCACGACTCGCCATGGGCTGGCCACCCAAGGATGCGTCGTTCTTTGGCATTGTTGGAGAGAGGATTCTTTTGGGAGAAGATGTGGGAGGATGTAGAGGAGTATGTACATACGTGCATCATTTGTCAGCAGGAAAAATCGGATACTCAGAGGCAAGGAGGACTGTTGCAGCCTTTACCGATTCCTGAGAGGCCATGGATGAGTGTCTCGATGGACTTCATCACTCAGTTGCCACAGGTTCAAGGGTATAATGGGATAATGGTCGTGGTTGATCGTTTTTCCAAGTATGTTGTCTTTGTTCCTAAAAATATACCTTGTGGAGCCGAGCGGACTGCGGAGTTGTTCTTTACGAACATAGTGAAGTATTGGGGGATGCCATTGAGCATTGTGTCGGATAGAGATCCGCGTTTTACATGCAAATTTTGGACCACATTGTTCAAGCTAGTCGGGACAGAGTTGTTGATGAGTTCGAGTTACAATCCACAGACAGATGGGCAGACCGAGAGGATCAACGCATTGCTGGAGGACTACTTGCGGCATTATGTGACGGCTGATCAGAAGAATTGGCCTGAACTCTTGGATATTGCTCAGTTTAGCTACAATATTCAAAAGAGTTCTGCGACGGGGTATAGTCCATTTGAGTTGGTGAATGGACAGATGTTGGTTGCACCGCATATCGTAGTGACGGGAGGCTTCTTGAGGAGTCCTCATACGAAGAAGTTCATGAAGGCTTGGGAGGAGACCTTGGAGTTAGCATGGTTACACTTGCATGATGCTGCAAGGAGGATGAAAAAGTATGCTGATCGTGGGAGACGAGAGGCACACTTCAGTGTGGGAGATATGGTGTTTCTCAGGATTACCGGGGAGCAGTTTCAGCTAGCCAAGGGGACTGCAAGCAAACTAACACAGAAGTATGAGGGACCATTCCGAGTGAAGAAGAGAGTGGGGGAAGTTGCTTATGAGCTGGAGCTTCTGCACCATATGCATATGAAGCATCCATTTTTTCATGTGAGTCAGTTGAAGAGATGTAGACTTGATTCAGACCATCCAGAGAGAGCTGAACCGCTGAGAGAACCAGCCGGGATTGTGGACAAACCAGGACTGGAGTTGGAGAATATTTTGAGCTATCGAACTACAGGGATTGGTTGCCACATGAAACGGGAGTATCTTGTCAGATGGAAGAATGCACCGGAGGAGGAAAGCTAGGAATCGGAGGACTCACTTTGGAGATGGAAGAAGAAGATTGCAAAGTATGAACGAAAGATACTGAGGCAGTCGGGATTGTCAAGGGCGACAATGATTTCTAGTGGGGGAGGATGTAACGCCCTGCGGTTGCATACCCGGGCGCACGCGCTCCTCCCATCGCAAAAATGACTAGGGCATGAAATGTGCGAGCGTTCCAATAGCAAGGCGCAGTTACATTAATGCGCACGGGCAAGGAGAGAGCTCACACATATATAGGGCGAGTTGGGCAGCTCGCCACACATGAAGCCGACTAAGACAGATTAAACGTTGGGCAAAGCCGATGATGAAAACGTTTGAAGACATGATGGTTGGGTGGAAGTGTTAATGTTTGGAGGGTCGACCGAAAGGGAGATCACCAAGCGTGGAGCGTATATACACGAGGAGACATGCGCTCATTTCATCATCGCACTTCGCACTCTCTCATCGCATATGAGGTAGAGTGGTAGCGCAGTTCAAGCCGCAACGCGTTATGGTGGATGCGCCCGCCGAGTCGGGCAAGGGAACATCGTGCAGCGCGGTTGAGTGCGGGTGGAGGGCGTAGTAAGGCGCCCGCCCGCCGGTTGTTTACACAGTCTTTGGTTGTAGCGGGCGCGGGTGTGCATGGGTGCGCCCGCCCGTCGGCAAAGGGATTGTGTGTAGTGTGGGTCGTGCATGGGCGCGCCCACCCGGTTGACAATACTTGGTGTATATTGTATTGTGTTTTCGATTGGAGGTTGCGGTGAGCCCGCCATGCGCTCTTGCACGGGCGGCGCCCAACCTTGTATATAAACGCCAGTGGAGCATTCGCTCCCGGTCATTGTAATATTTCTTCATATATAATAAAAGAAGATTTCCTCTTGCATATTGTTGGGTTATTATTGCTGTTCATGTATTATTAATGGATTCCGCACATTAATAATGTTAATTCATGGTTATTATGAATTGTTGAAGGCGTAGTTCGTAAAGTTAATCTAACTATGGAAAGAGTTGGTAACTTAGGCGGTGCCGCACCCGGCCAATTTAAGGAAAAAAGAATTGGGGGCGTGACAACGCCATCTGGGCGGCCCTTGCCCCTGCTCGACAGGCGGCAGGGCGATTCCCGGAATCACCCTGCTGCCTGCCGGGCGAGGGTGAGGGTGGCCCGTGTGGCGTGGCCGAGGGAGGGTGGGTCAGGCCGCTAGGGAGGGGGGGGGGGGGGGGGGGTGAGGGCGCTTGGGCGGGGAGGCAGGTGGGTCAGGGCACCGGGCGGGCAGGCAGGCGGGGCGGGTGAGGGTGCCGGGCAGGTGAGGCGAGCGAGGGCGCCGGGCGCGTGAGGGCGCTGGGCGCGCGGGCGGGCGAGGGCGCTGGGTGGGCGGGCAAGGGCGCCGGGCGGGCGGGAGGCCGAGGGCGCCCGTGCGGGTGAGGGCGCTCGGGCGGGGAGGCAGGCGGGTCAGGGCGCCGGGTGAGCATGCGGGCGGGCGGGGCGGGTGAGGGCGCCGGGAGGGTGAGGCGGGCGAGGGCGCCGGGCGCGTGAGGGCGCTGGGTGTGCGGGTGGGCGAGGGCGCCCGGGAGGGTGAGGCAGGTGAGGGCGCCCGGGCCTGGCGGGAGCGCGGTTGAGGCAGGCGGGTGGGGGGTGAGGGCGCCCATGCGGGTGAGGCGGGTGAGGGCGCTTGGGCCGGGTGGGGGTGCGGTTGAGGCAGGTGGGCGGGCGGGTGAGGGCGCCCGGGCCGGGTGGGGGCGCGGTTAACGGTGGGTGAGGGCACCCGGGCGGGGGGGCGGGTGAGGGCGCCCGACCGGGTGGGGTGGCGGGTAAGGATGGGTGAGGGCGCCCATGCCGGGGGGCGGGTGAGGGTGCCCGGGCCGGGGGGGTGGGGGGTGGTTGAGAGGGTTGGGGCGCGGGGGGTTGTGTGGGCGCCCGGGTGGGGGGGTTAGCAGGGCGCTCGGGCCAGCAGGGGGGTAGGGAGGGTTGCGATGCGGGGAGTTGTGAGGGCGCCCAGGCCGGGCAAGGGGAAAGGTGAGGGCGCTCGGGCGGACATTGGGTTGGGTTGGTAGGGATTAAGGGGGCAGGGGCGTGGGGTGTGGGTGAAGGTAGTGAGGGTGTCGGGAAGGGGGTTGGAGGTAGGGGACGAGTCGGGCTGTGGCGCCCACCCTAGCAGCTCACTCGCCCGCCGCGGGGATTGGGCGATTCTGAGAATCGCCTAACCCCACGACAGGCGTGCGAGCTGCTGGGCTGCCCCCGTGACACCACGACGGTCCACCCACGAGTATAGGGCGATTGAGTTTGATCGGGTCCACCATGCTTACGACGGATGTAATTGTTATTTTGGCTCAGAAAAATTATTGATTTTAAAAAAAATCTTTGAGGAAAAAAAATTAACTTACCTTTAAATTGCGAGAATTCTTCGTTGAATATGTTGTTGATAGCGATGTAGCTGCTCCACAAATTCACGAGTCTTTCAACGTTTTTCAGAAAGCTTGGATGTGATGTGAGTAATAATGATAATGAAATTTTAATATATAAGTGTTTTAACATATTATAAAGCGAATATTGTAAAATTGTTTTACAACAGGTTGAATGTGGGATAATTTGTTTTAGAATATATTATAAAAATCTAAAAGATAAAAATTCAATTGTTTGGTAAATATTATATACTTTAACTATTAAAATAATTAATGTAGAAGTTGTAGTATACAATTTTAATTTTAATGATTTATTTCATAAAAAAATTTAGTTTACATTTTTCAATAAATTGTAGAACAAAATAATGAAGGTAAATAAATCTAACAAACTTTTTGGAGGGAAATATTTTCGTGAAAATTTTTGGAGGGAAATATTTTCGCGAAACTTTTTGGAGGGAAAATTTCATTCTTTAAGCTATATAATATCTTTAGGGGACTCTCCATTTGTATCATTCAACATCTTCTATTTGAAAGGGATGGATTGTTCTGATAGTGAAGTTTCGATTTATACACCATCAACATCTTCATCGCGTAACAACTCTATTCATATCGATGAATATAGCGGGAATTCTTCCACTATGAATAGAAAGTCAATTCTTCCACTTAGTCCTGATTCTAAGGACTATGAGAGCAACACTGATGAAAGAGGGGATGAAGAATTTCAAATAAATAAAGAGTCACAGATTCCACTTAGTCCTAATTCTGAGGACTATGAAAGCCGTAGTGATGAAGAGCATGATGGTGAAGTTCAAAAGAACGGAGTGTCACGATGTCCACTTAGTCCTAATTCTGAGGACTATGAGAGCAGCAGTTTTGAAGAGCATGATGGTGAAGTTCAAAAGAACGAAGTGTCACGATGTCCACTTAGTCCTAATTCTGAGGACTATGAGAGCAACAATTTTGAAGAGCATGATGGTGAAGTTCAAAAGAACGGAGTGTCACGGTGTCCACTTAGTCCTAATTCTGAGGACTATGAGAGCAGCAGTTTTGAAGAGCATGATGGTGAAGTTCAAAAGAACGGAGTGTCACGGTGTCCACTTAGTCCTAATTCTGAGGACTATGAAAGCAACAGTTTTGAAGAGCATGATGGTGAAGTTCAAAAGAACGGAGTGTCACGGTGTCCACTTAGTCCTAATTCTGAGGACTATGAGAGCAGCAGTTTTGAAGAGCATGATGGCAAATTTCAAAAGAATGGAGTGTCACAGTGTCCACTTAGTCCTAATTCTAAGGACTATGAGAGCAGTAGTGATGAAGAGCGTGATAACGATTTTCAAAGAATGGAGTGTCAAAGTGTCCACTTAGTCCTAATTCTAAGGACTATGAGAGTAGTAGTGATGAAAAGCATGATGTTGAATTTCAAAAGTATGGAGTGTCACGGTGTCCAGTTAGTCCTAATTCTAAGGACTATGAGAGCAGCAGTGATGAAGAGTCAGATGATGAATTTCAAAAGATTGGAGCGTCACAGTATCCACTTAGTCCTAATTCTCTGGACTATGAGAGCAATAGTTATGAAGAGTGTGATGATGAATTTCAAAAGAATGGAGTGTCACTATGTCCTCTTAGTCCAAATTCTAAGGACTATGAGAGCAGCAGTAGTGATGAAGGACAGGATGATGCACTTAGTCCTAATTGTAATGAGTATAAAGGTAGCAGTGACAAAGGATAGGATGTAGCATCTTCAATAAGTAAACAGTCACATTTTCGACATAGTCCTAATTCTATGGACTATGAGAGTAGCATTGACAATGCACATGAGGAAGAATATCCATTAAACATCGAGTCAGATTTTCCATTCAGTCCGAATTCTAAGGACTACAATAGTAGCACATGAAGAAGCAGAAGATGAAGAATATCCTCCAAGTCAATATTTGAAAAGCAGAGCTGATCATAGTGTGGATAACATTCCTCTTAATGATGATGAAAAGCCTTATACAAATGATGATCCAATGATGGAGATGTTGCCAAGAAATATTGTATCGAGGAGTAGGAGCAGACCTTTTCATATCAATGCAAGTTGTTCTAGTTATACAAGGGGTAGAGCAGAATATCTGACGAGAAGAAGTTCTATCAGTGCTCTCATTTCAAGTGAATGTTGCCAAAAATATTGCTTGAAACATATGGATTTCAAATTTGCATTAGAAGGAAGGAAGAGATATTTGTCAATGAATAAAAGCATGCAAAATTCATATTTAGTTGGGTGCATGCAATCTACATTGTCAGGGTATGATTATCATATTGGGACTTTATTTATCTGTAGAAAAGGTTTCAAAATGTTTCAAGAAAATTTGGAAAAGGATCCCACATTTTATTTAGAAGTACGTCATAAAAGACAGTTTGGGCCATTATCAAATATTGCAATGTCATGGATGAAAGATTTCTTTTCAAAGCATGGAGAGTGTATGCCAAATAGAGAGACAATACATATTCCAGATAATTTTTCAAGACAGGAAATCTACAACTTATACAAAGAATATGCAGAAGGTGCTGAGGGACATGGCTAGTTTATTACATATCAATATTTGTGAAGGTATGGAAAAATAATTCAACAATGTCCGTATTCCTAAGAAGACAAGGATGGGGATTTGCAGTACATGTGCTTCTCTTAAATCAAAAT